>JAZKJV010010765.1:0-238685 GCA_037367405.1 Ottelia alismoides | reverse complement strand
TGTTTCGAAGGGACTATCGACACGTTTCGAAATGTGGAAGTATGAGTCCTGACTCAGCATCTTCGCAACACGATTCTTCCCATAAGGGTTTTGAAAATTTTGGCAACTGTGTCACAACCATGCCATTGAAATATGACCACGACTTCGCACAAGTGGCTGCCATGGCTACTATGTTCCACAAAATGGAGCAACATCAGTTGGTTGAGTCGAGGAGCATGCCAAGTTTACATGACATGCTAGTGGTAAAGAGAGTGTTTGCTGTTTGGTTCTATCCACCACATCATCCCCCCCTCATCTATCACTGTTACTAGTGGGACATATATCTACCACTCTCTTTACATGAATGTTCTAGTACTTTGTGGGACTTCCACACCATATGATGCAAGATAGTGGATGAAGGAAGGAGAAATTCTTACACATTGGCCTGAGGAAATGAAGAGTGATTTCGCACATCATGAGTGTGGGGATGTGTAGGGTGATGATTAATTGTTATATATCTAAATTTCTCTACATTTATCATTATTGAAAATATTTGATTTTTGTATTATAATGTACTAAACCTTCTTCCAATACAAGTAGGGTCGGCTACATGGATTCTTGCTCAAATCCACGTAAAAGATTCGACTATTTTTTACACTAACGCAACCCCTGCAAGAGTAGAATTTGAACCCTGATCTTTTTTGTGGTAGACACTGTACTACCACTAGACCATTAAAATGGTCGCATTCTAGTCCAAAAATTTAAATATGTGATCATAATATGATCGGTGTGTGATCACATTACATCAACTCACAATCAAATTTTGCATCAAATATGCAACCTCAAAGATGCCACATCTTTGCCCTTTTGTTGGTGAAATTTAATTTTACAAAAATAGCGGCGACTATAGTCGTGTTGCCTCTTCTCCTCCTCCGCCTGCTCTTGATGTTACTCTTAGGTTGATGTTGTTGGTGCAATGGACTAACATGTAAGCTTAGTTTTATAATAGATATTCATGCATTCTTCTAATACTTGTACATCAACACATAGGAACATTCTTTCATTAATTCACCTAGCACTTAAACTCGACAAACCGCAACATTCTTTCACATATCATTTGTACCTCGACACACAGGGCCGTCCCTGAGGGTAGTTTGTGAGTGCAATGGCCCATGACCCATAAATTTTAGAGGCCCATTTTTACATGTTCTTCAATATTTAGTTTAGGAAAAAATAGTATTTGTCTTACTGGACTCTTATAGAATCAAATTTTTTGGTGAAAGAACTCCCAAAAATGAGCCCTTATATATAAAATCAAAATTTTGATGACTCGTCGAAAAATGAACCCTTATGAATAAAAGGTGAACAACTCAATGTGAAAGCTCAAAATTTAATGGGATTCCATAAGGGCACATTGCTCCTTAAAATTTTGTTAAGGGCCCATTCTTTCCTTTTGCCTAGGGCCCACAAAATGTCATGGACGGCACTGTCGACACATCTGTATTCATTCATTCAGTTAGCACGTGTACCTTAGCACTTCACAAATATCCATCCATCCATCCATCTTGAAACAATTATAATGCCATTGGATATCAAATGATAGATGTTCCTTACAAAGCATTCACAGTTTCTACCCACACTATCATCATCGTTGTATTCCTCTTCGTCCGTGTTGTCATAATCGTTGTCATCATTCTCATCGAGTTATCCATTCTTTCAAAGCTATAATCATTGTTAAGAAAAATAAAGAGAATGAATTGCTTGATTTATTCCATAGGTTTAGGATTTCTTATATAGCTCGTAGTACAAATGTCCGAATTGCCTATTACCAATGCACGCGTAAACAACACTAGAAGGAACCTATCTGTCTCCCATTGTAGCTACATCCGACCACCATAGAGAAAGTGATCGTGCTAATGCAACACTTCGTCCTTGCCAGCCACCAATGTGAGAAGCCATGCCGGTTTAGAGCCTGCCAAAGAAATAACTACTCGAGCGTGGCATACGTTTAACTAAAATACTCTTCTAAAGAAAACTATGCGCTTGTTGTCTCTCCCGTGATGCATGTGGTTATAAAAATAAAAAAAAAGGATAAAATAAAATAAAATCTTAATTTGTACTCTAAATATCTCTAATCGACTAACTGTTAAATATAACCGACTAACTAATTTGATTTGAGATCACATGCGATCTCTTTATTTAAAATAAAATTACAACGAACTCAATAAAACATGAAATTAATCTGACTCTAATTAACGTACGAAAATTGAACCCTATTTATTTATTTCACGTTGCATCAACCTTTCCATCTCTTGTGCATGCCATCTGCATTGCTTATGAACCTTTTGAACTGTGATGCAAGCGTGGCACCGATCCGATCCCCTCCCCCCTCCACTGGTTTTCTTCTTACCCTCCCCTACCCATGTCTGCCCTATCTCTATTATCCTTCCAACTTCATTTATATCTCCTCCTCCCTCACCATCTTCTACTCTGCTAACCTTTCCTTTATCTCGGCTCATGACCCTCAATCCTATCAAAAGTGATCAATGCCTTTAAAATTGCATCTCTCTTCGTGAACCAATGGGCTTTCACATAAAAACATACTTTGCACCAATGGGCTTTCACATAAACGGGTATCCTGTCAAACCGACTAGCCTGTCATTTCCTAATGTGAATACCATTTCAACTCTTTAGATTTATACATGTTAAATACCTATCATAAGGATACAACTTAGTACATATATACCCATATTTTGATGGATATGGATAAGTAAATTTTATTTTGACTTTACAGAATATTTTTCAATACAGATATATATACCTAAGTATTGATTGCATGTTGACTTATGTTGTTAGCCTCTATCATAACAATAAGATCGGATATTTCGTATCAGCCTTCTATCATATCAATTTTTAGATGGCTATTGATATATTTTTTGTTTTGACAAATGAGAATAAGTAATTTTTTTAAGAATATGCATATGTAAGATAACATGGGGGTAGAATCACTTTTATAGATACTGATAAATATGGATATTACTTTATTTTTTTGATATAGATATGGATCTAAGTGTTAGTTATAGGTTCATTTATGCTTGTATCCCCTATCATAACAATGAGGTCGAATAATTTGCATTTGCATGATATACTAATTTGTATACATATCTTATCCATTTTCAAATGGATATGAATATGTATTTTATCTTGAAAATATAGTATGGATCTGAGACATTTTTCTTCATGTATCATGCACAACTATGGAACTGTATTATGCGAAAAAATATGTACACATATCCTATAATAATAATAATAATAATAATAATAATAATAATAATATATTCATATTTATATCTGACAAAAATGAAACTCATTTCCTTTTTGTTATCCATGTCCGTAAAAATAGATGTATATATTCATGCAATGGTAAATTTAAAGAAGATACATTAATTTCACTTATTGTAATCGCATTCATTAGATTATGAAAACGTGTCAAGTGAAATAATACATTGAAACATAGAACCCTTTAAAGTATAAATGAAAGGCTTAGTTATAATAATAGTTTTTAGTTGCAATAGGATATGTATATACTTGTATCTATGGCATCAAATTTCACGACTTTCGATTTCGACAAGTAATCGAAATTCGATTGAAATGGTCAATATTTAAGCCTTTAGGGTTGTCGCTAGAAGGGTCTGTGATTGAAAGACTCAAAATTTATGTGATATTACAGTCGAATTTCTACGAAAATTTCGTTTCTATCGAGCACCGATATGGTGATCGATATCGATATTTAAGACCTTGCTTGTATCTTATGGATATCGATATTTATTTTTCTTTAAAATGGACACGAATATAATCGAGCTGCAATCAGATACAAAGATACAAGTATAGTTGTGCTTGAACATCGCTTGAATAAAACTCTAATAGGATATAAATATATTTGTATTTAGGGTTTTTATCAGTTCTATCCATCTGAAATATTGCAATATTGATTACTTTCCTCTTTTGGAATACCAGTTGTGTCTCTGACTTCTTGCCTCGTTATCATTTATACCTCTGAGGTTAGCTTGTCCATCTGCATCCTAAACAGACGTAATATTTGAGACAAATTGTCATTAGTTTGATGAAAAGGTAAGGTAGCTAGGGTAGATGGAAACAAGGGACCAAAAAACTCCACCCCTCACCTCCTTCGGTCTTACCTCCTCCCACTTCCTCATGCCCTCTCCTCCTCCGCCCCAAGCATCTAGCCGCCTCCTCCTCTGCCCACCTCCTCCAGCCCCATCCCTCTCTAGCCCCTTCCTTCGCCTCCCACCTCCGCCCCTCCCCTTACCTCCTTCACATCCCCCTCCTATGGCAAATCCCAACCCCAAACCCAACCCCCACAGCCTCTCCACAAAGATGTACCTCTACTAAGGAGATGAAGTGCCCGGTTCTCTGCTATGGAGCTTATAGAGTCATGACAAGAGATCGTCATTCACACATGGTCTTGGCTTCTTCTACTGTTGGGTGAACGACAATTGCGAAAGGGCTTCGTCCTAATGACTTACGTCCAAGCTTCGAAGAGGAAGGTCGAACGGGTCGAGGTTCAAAAACCTCTGTCCATAGGCCGTCATGGACCGGCTCATGGTCCATTTCATTCTTTTTCCATTGATTTTTAATGGTATTTAACATGTATAAATGATTTTATTAATATCATTTATACTTTATATAACTAATATAAGTAGTTTACATGTTACACGACATGTAAACTATTAACTTTTATTTTAAACTAGTGTCACATAAACAACTTGAAGTATATCATATTAATGCACGCATTATTCAGCTTATATTCATATACTTTTTATTTTTTGTGGGTCGGACCGACCCATGTCCAAATCTCTTGGTCGAAGCCCATCCCCTGAGCGGGCTAAGCAGACGGGCCCCGGCTCGTTGACCAGGTCTAAATATTAATATGGTAGTAGATATATTTATAAATGTATATGATAAAATCCTATGATTTCATTCATAATTTATGGTATACTTGTTCTGCAATGAATACATATAGAACATCTATTTTATGTATAAACAGTCTTAAACACATAAATTTAAGTTACAAGGTGTTTTGGTTTTTATTAATATTTTTATTTGCATTTATTTTTAGGATATATCATCGTCAATATTCATATTTGCATTCATATGCATAAAAATGTCCGAACCCAAATATATAGTTAAGGCTCAATGTGCTACCCCCTCAATCAAGCTAGCAGACTATATAAGGTTTCGGAACACACCAAATGCTTGATTGTTCCTAACAGTGTATTGGAATTAGTGGATTGAGGTTCGACGGATGATAAGGAAGGCCTCCTTTAAGGAATCCACACCCTTGGTAGACTTCCTAACTGGAAAGTGAATGAGTGGGAAGCAGGGAAATCGGCCCCCTGAGCCTTAGCTTGTCGATAGCCTCTCTCATGCTCGAGATTCTCAATCCTTCAACAATCAACTAATATGTTTCATGGGTTCTAAAAACGAGAAGGCTACTATTAGAGGAAAATGGGGTTGTTCCTGTCCCATTTCTCCCCCATTTTTTTTATTTTTTTAAAAATATAAATAAGTATTTTCGTCATTATATCCCTATAATACGCCATTCAAATTTCAGTAGAAACATAGACTCATATGTCCTCCATCCAGAACAAGTCGATTACAATAATTTTAAGATTGTTAAAATTACATGTTCTAGATAGAAGGCATAGGAGTATCTATTTCTAATGAAATTTGATGGCATATTAAGGGGATATAGTGATGAAAAAATATATTTTTATTTTCCAAAAAATAAAAAAATGAGGAGAAAATGAAACGAAAACAACTCCATTTTCCGTATTGGTAGACCTATACTCGTCTCCGCTTTTAATCCCAAGTGGATATTGCTTCCTATGGAATGATACCCTTGGATTTAATCCTTTCGTTTGGTTGCAGGGTTGGGTTGAAGTACACCGGTGTACCCCTCCTTCCAACCCTCCTAATCCTCCTCACAATTTACTATTTACAAGGATATCCCAACCCAACCCTCTCCAACCCTGCAACCAAAAGAAACCTAAATAACACAGCTGTTTTAATCGGGTACCTAGGATCTGTTTACACGACCCGACACGCATTCTCCCTCCCCGCAATATTTGAATCTCTCAACCCCAGGTGACGCCAAAGCCCTCGTGACCTCCACTTCTCTCCTCCACCAGAACCCTCCGATGCCAATGTTCGATCGTGAGATTCGATCCAAAATCTCGGCACCCAACACCTCCAATCCGACTCCCCTCCGCAGATCCCCGCGCCTCAATTTGCACTGCGCCGCCGTCGGAGTCCCCAACACTCCATGTTTGCCCAAGAACAACAAGGTGCCCGCTTCTTTGCCCTCCAGATCCTTCAAAGATACCTCATTGACCCCAAAGACTCCATCTTTTTGCGAAACCTCGACTACCCATATCCTCAAATCCGACGAAAACGGCGGGAAGGGACGTGTTTTGAGGAGATCGACAAGATCCTGCAAGTTGGTTACGGATTCTTGTGAGAAAGACGTGGTGGTGAGGAAAGATACGGGTCGCCGTAGGTCAATTAGATTGTTGGCTTCCAGAGAAGGGGCAAATCGGGAGACGAGCAGCGGGACGAACCTGCGGAAGGAGCTTGAGGTGAGGGATAGGGAGAAGGATGTTAAATTTGAGGATAGCACACCAGTAAGAGCTGAAGGAAGGAAAGAGAAGAAAGGTGTGAAGAGAAAGATTGGAAGTGAAATCGGAGTCATTGAAGAGCTTGGGAAGATTGTGGAAGGTGAGGAAGATGAGGAAGGGGACACGATGCCCGGTAGCAGTGACAGCTTCGCGAGGATTGGAATTCACCAAAGTGCGCAGAGAGTTAAGTTCTCCACACCAAAGGTGGTAAGGATTGGGGAGAAGAAGAAAGATACAAGTTCTGGAGGTGCCACAGGTGATCGTAATTCGGTGGACGGTTTGGAATGGACCGTCGAAGAAGACAATGCGTTACAGAGAGCATATCTGAAAGCACGACCGTCGCCTCATTTCTGGAAGAAGGTCTCCAAAATGGTATGCCACCTGATTTACCTCTCGAGCATCAATGAATTGACATTGATCTGCAATGCTGATAGGTGATGTGTTACTGTTTCGAATAATCTCAAAGTATAAAGTTGTATGAGAAACACTTGATTTTGATTGTGGTTTACTGACTGACCATGCCTTGCAATGGATTCCACCTAGAAAATTCTCAGCTTTGCCCTATTTGCAGCAATCGGTCAATCACCATTTGGTTGCTCATACATATTGTCACATTTGTAGTGATACTTGTTCGAGTTACTCTTGCAGAATTTGTATTTTCGCATCGGTAACTTCATTCTGTTCTTGGAGTTTCATGGACAATGTAATCCAGTTCTGCCATCCTTATGCATAGTCTTCAATAAAAACGATAAAATGTGGAGTTTTTTGGGTCTGATATTGATGTATCTCTTTGCTTTTATTTCTGATGACTGAAATCTGCTTAATTCAAACAATGGTTCTACTCGGAAATTACCTGCGTCGATGTGTTTTGCTTCTTTTCACTATACACAAACCGACATCCATCACACTATGCATGAAGCAATGGAAAAAGAGAAATCTGCAGATGTTTTATATACTTAGTCTTGATCTTTATGAGCCTTCCATGACTACTTGCATTGATAAGATCACTGTCCAACTCGGAGCCCTGTTTCATCGAGAACATTTGCGATCGTCTAGTTTTTACAGTAGTGCGCTATTCATTAATTTAGTGTTTCCCCTTCAGCATGCCGTACTAATCAAATGATTCAAATCTTGCAATTGTTCTTGCACATGCCAAATTTGTTTGTGAATTTTACTTCCTAAGTTCGTGACCAACGGTTGATCTATATTCCAGGTTCCAGGAAAATCTGCCAAGGAATGTTTCGACAGGATCCATTCGAGCTACGTGACCCCGCCTCTTTTTCAGCGTCCTCAAAGGCCGAACAAGATCAAATGCTCTCTAGTGAGCCATCTCAATTTGTCGGGCGGGAACCCCAGCGCCTTCTTCAAGGAATCCATGAAGAAGGCCAGGAGCAAAAAGCAACAGAAACTTCTCGCCCAAAGAACGGTGAGGCACTTACTGAAGAAGCATTGTTTAGCGGAACAACATCAGCAAGCAGATCTCTTCCCGGTATTCGAGACTTGCATTAATGCACCCAAAAAAGAAATGGTGTCCACCACTAAGTCACCACAACACAGCGGCAAATGTATACCAACGATTGCCGTGTGTGCATCGCTGCCCGCAAAGCTTAGGTCCTCAGGTAAGGAGGACAAGCCAAGCCCTGAGGTATTGAAGAAAGTGAGGAACATGGCGCTGCACGAGAAGTACATCGATCAACTTCATTGCAGAGAGGTTGGTAGGAAGGTTTCCAAAACCGATTCCAAGCTGAACGTGGTACCGCAAGTAGGTGCAGTCAAGGCTGCGAAAAATGCTCTCTTATCTGAAGCAAGAGAAGTGATCATACAGTTTCAGAATCCGAATTCACTTCCAAACAACTCTTTAGACATTGATGAGGACAATAGCTCCGATTTTAGCAATGACAGCGAATTTAAAGATGTATAGGGTGGTCGATAGTTACCCATCTGTCTGAATGTATTCATCTGAAGTGATATTGACATTTGCTTCGATTTGGGACATTAGATCAGATCAGCGCATACGCAAGAAGATTCCGTGCGGTACCGAATGGAGGACCTTGAAGTTGAGTTCTTGAGTTTTACCATGATAGTTGTTCCTTGTAGGTTTTCTAAAAACACTTATAGAATTGGATGCAAACAAAGCTCAATGCATGTAATATCAATAAAATGCTTTTTTTTCTTACACGTTCTTAGCATAACATGTGTCGCTTGTATTCTCGTGACACGTCAGTTTGAGATTACAAAGCCTACACCATGTGGCTTATAGCTTTGAATCTTAGGAGCTATATATTGCAGAATTTTCCCATCTCACAAATGTGTTTTTATGAGATGGGTAAATGACTTGAATTTTGATCCTTTGGATGGTAGGATCTTTGTTTCACCACCAGATTGTTGAAGTTGGGACTTTCGTTTTTTTACGTAAATCAGAGAAGTTTAAGCTTGCCAAGACCTAGCCTTCTTTCTTCCCTGAATCTTTCCCCTCGCACCTTCCCTACCCTCCTTTCTTTTCGCAGCCATGGCAAGAAGTCGAAAGATGAGCCCAGAAGTCCTGACTTCAGCGCTCTCGAATCAATGCTCATCATTCTCCTACTACTAAGTAGCCTACTTATCCCTACTGATCTTTCCTTCTGGTATGGAAAGTCAAAGGGCCTCTCTCATGCCCTCTGATGTAATCCTACTGAGTAGATGATGTCGGAGAATATGACTGCTTTGCCTCATATTGAGTCTATGGGGCTCTCGGAGTCTATCATGTGATTGGGCTAGAACCGAATGAATTAGACTGTGATGTATCTCTGTAAGCCCATTGGGAATGCTTAGCCCCCTCGCTCACAGTTGTGGGCCCCCCATGTGAAGGACTTGTGTGATCATCTTTCTCTGTCCCAAAGAACTAGCATATTTCAGTGATGCGGGGAGCAGCTGCTAGCATGTCTTCTCTTCATTTCTGGGCTTCTCGCTACTTGCCTCTGCTGGCCTCAACACCCACCTGAAAACAAAGGAGTGGAGCTAGGCAGCTCTACTCACTCTATCTGATCAGTAAGTACGTACTATGCCCATGATTGATCATTTCATTTACTTGACTGACGGGAAGTGGAATGCTCTCAATTGACAAGCTCTCACACATGTTATCATCACAGCATTGCCCGCCAAGGCAGGAGGGTGGATCTCCTAAGCTTCTTAGTGTCGTCGCTTTATTGTTTCGCATTATCAAACGGGCAATGAAATTATCTATTTTTTGACTTTTTCCTGATGGAAGGGACTAGGGGAGGGAGCTTGGTCAAGGGAGTGCGGGAGAGCCTTTTCTGGCCCATGATATAAGAGGTGTGTAGTTTACAAAGCTTAGACTAAAAGTGTCAGAGTAAACTAGAATGTCATTCCCGTTGGCATAGGTAGGTGGCGGCCATATAGGACGAGTCAGATAGAGGATGCTAGAATGGCTGGCAGGGCTACTCTAATGGATGGCTCGAGAGCAAGAAAGCTGGTCACATCTAGTCGATGTATTGGCTCTATCAAAGCAGCTCTCTGCTCTTGCTCAAAGCAAAGGCTAGAAAAGTCTGCACCCCTTCTCGATACATGGGAAGAACGAGGCCTTGATATATAATTCGAATTGCTTTTCAAAATGTTGCAATGAAACAATGCTCCTTTGGCAAAAGTGAGGATGAGATTAGGCTCCTTTGGGCCTCAAAGGAAAAACATTACTTGCGAAAGGGAAAATTATTCCGGTCTTGGAAGAGATGGCAACACCAGCCTAACCCAAGGGAAGCCACCCTGGTCACTGAAATCTTTTTTCTTCTCGGAGTTGCGATGGCGAAGGTTGATCCTCTTAGGGCTTTCATAGAAAGGCGACCACCCTTTTGATCTGGGTTGTTCTCCTTTGTCAACTCCTTGTGTTGTAGATATTATAAGGAGGGCCTCTGCCTTTGTCAATCTACAAGATCAAAGCAAAAAAAGTGGCCTTTGGAAACAATTATTGCTAATAGGTAGTCATGAGGCCTCGCTACTAATATATATCCTCTCACTCGAGAGGAAGTAGTAGCGCAGGAAAATCCTCGACTATTATGATACACGAATTCAAACCACTCACAGAAATAATAGATCGAGCAGCCTTCTAAGTCAAGAATAGTTCGAAGTGCTTTAGTTTCATCAACTGCATATGATGATGGGTACTAAAGTACTATAGCATGGCCTTCTTATACTTTTCATATTCACTCACTAACCAGACTGCATTGAGTGCAAGAATGAGAATGGCAAGACTCTCCCCAGGTCAGTCTCCCCTTACCTTAATAGAAGAGGGATACTCCCCCAGGTCATGTACTCCAGGGGTTGCTCACCCAAAGCCCCCGACGTACCTTTCCAAGGTCTAGACTAGGAGAGCTTTCCCATGCAATCTTTCCCAGAATTAGCGCTTTTATAGCGTTTTCGGTTAGTTTCGAAAATAGCTCCAAAAATACAGCTTGATTTTCAATAGGTGGATTTTTTAGGGCACATAGAAAGTCCTAGGCAAATCCCAGGTTTGCTACCTCCATTAGTCGGCTTCATCCGTCCAGGTCGACGTTGTGGTTTACTTATACTTTTTGGGAAAGATGGAATAGTTCCTTCTCTTCTTTCTTGCTTCTATCATTCCTTTTCTCTATCCTTCTCTTCTCTCAGTTCCCGAAGCCAGCACAGTGAGGTCAGGTAGAAAAGTCTTCAAAAGATGATAAACAGCCAGGGATATAGGGTCAAATTGTAGAAAAAAACTCGGAGAAACAGCAAACTTGCTATGAAAATCTAAGCGAAGCAGTGTTCACAATGTTTCCCAAAATCTGCACCCCTATATTGAACCAAATTTTCAGCATTTCTTGTCCTGCAGGACCTGTTTATACGTAAGTATTTGTTGTACTTTGCCACAAAGAAGGGAAGCAGTTGCACCCTAATTACGTTGACAGGGAACAATTGTCTATAATCTATTTTTCTGATGGATAGAATTGGGGATGTATGCCACTGAGGGAAAGAAACTGAATAATTTGTCACTATCTAAAGAAATCAGATATCAATCCATTACATTGATCAAAACGAACAAAGAAGTCAACTTTCTTGCATATCCATTTAAGTACAGAAAACCTGCTAGATGAAGAACCAAGAGTTCATCTGACACTACTCAACACTTGATTTTCTTCCAAAGAAGTTCACGTCTCTAGTAAAAGAGGCTCTTCCATAACATGCCGAAGTAACATCCTAAGGAAACTCTTCATCTCCAACCATCACTTCTTTGAAATAGCAGCACTTCTAAATTACTTGTAGAATCTGTTTGTGAATCGCATCTGACTCCATCTGCAAGGTAGCTAAAGCATGTACCGTAGAAATCTGGGCTAGCTAAGGAACCAAAGTGAGACTCCGATGTATCAATTTGCCAGTGTCACTTCCCGAAGTATATACAGAGTTGTAAGTTCCAGGTTATGATGAAAAGGACACTTTTCTTTAGTCCAAACTGCATACCCACTTCCCGATCAGCTACGATGTTGGCGCCGATATTTCAACATACACCATCTGTGTATAACCATTGAATACCGACGTCTCAAGTCCACCCAGACCAATTTTTTGGAACAAGCCATATTTGCCATCTTCAACAATTGGATCAGTCGAACGAGCGGGATCATATCTGGTTTGGTGAGTTAGGGATGGACCGGCTACAGGTGGTAGTTCCCAATAAACATCCAGGACAGACTCCAAATATCTGCTATTCTGGAAGTGTTCTGCATAAGAAATCATCTTGTTGCTGTGGTTAAAATCATCACGCATCTGACCCCGAACACCCCACCACGCTTCTCCCTTCCCACATAGTTCTTCAATGTCCACTGCCTTGTCCCAGAATTGTCTTCGTTTCATGCGTATACGAGCCTCGTCACTGTCTTTAAAACAGCTGTGGCCACCACCTGTAAGGTGTAGTAACAATTGCATGAATGTCAAACAAAAAAGTGGATTGTTTACTTTCCAATTAAATGTGTGATCTCTTATCACAAAGGTTGCGACTTGAAAGGCAAAGATATCCATCTAAACCATGGTAATCAAATGCAAAAGAAAAGAATGAAGCCATTAAAAATTATGAAAAAACACAGGTTATCTGGCTGCCAAATTTTAGGATTGCAAAATCCTCATTAGCATCGTGAAAAGAAAAGGGTTCCATGTCACCATCTTTAGCAACAAGAAAACAGATATCTTACTAGTATAGTGTTATTCAAGCACAAAAATGCACAACTTAATGCATTTAATGCATCTTGGATTTTTCAATATATATTAGAATGGCATGTTAAGTAACAACCTCATAAAAGAATATATTGAAGGGATTTTTACTCAACGAACCCTAGAAACTTTGTAAATTATCAACTATGTAAACATTGTAATTATCACCTAAACCCTATAAAGTTGCTCTGTCTTATGTTAGAACCGCTGCCGTCAATTTTAACTTTTCTCGGTCAAACAACTTAACACCTCGATGTCGAGAGTCGTACATTCCTCAATGTAGCCGTGTTCAATGACGCTTCATCGGTGATGAGGCACCTCAAAAAGTACAGGATGCTGGGGGCGGGGTGGGGGGGTGTTCAGAGCTCGGTTATGCATTCAACCTAGAGGGGATGGAGTTTCTAATCTCGACGGCAGTGTTGTCGTTGGTGGTGAAGGCTTAAGTTGTGGGCGTAGACGCAGAACATCTTGTAGTGGAAGCCCTTGCTAACACCCGTGATTAGGTTCTCCACGTGGCTAATGGTCGTGTCGATGGCCGCCATGCTCTTCCTAGACACGAACCATGCATCCACCTTGAGTTTGCTCCTGCCCTCCGTGAACTCCAGTTCAGGTGTTTTACGTCTCGAGTGAGTCTCCCGATGCCATGGTCATGTCACCAGATGTGTCGCAGCCTCTCGGCACTCCGAGGATGTGGCACGGAGGATGGGAACGACATAGGTTATTTGGAGGAGGAGGAGGAGGATGTGATGGAGCCGAGGATGGGAGGCGGAGGTCACATGAGGTGGATGTGGCGAAAGGTCGAGATTAAATGGTGTCGATATGATCGTGAGGTTCAACTCAAATCACGTGAAAGAGTTAGATGTGTTCGATGCTATCCTAATTGAATGACGTCAGACTACATCGATCACGAACGTCAATAAATGTTCTTTTGATGATCGAACGAGTATAGTGAATCTGGAGTGGGAATAATGTTCTTCCCCAATTTTGTCTATGTTCTTCGTCCATGCAATGCACGCTCCTCGATCAGATTATTGAAGGATCGATCTGATCTCTTGTTCAATCTAATCGGGAATGATCGACCATCGAATCGATAATATTCTCGATGCATATACATAGTCCTCCGGTAACGGCTCAGCTTTGAGGTTAAATGCAGATGCTCTTCGTTCCATGCAATTCGACTATGATGGTGATTCTGACTTCATTTTCATATGGACCATCCTCCAGCAACAGATTGATCGGCAACAGCTAATCTGACTGAAGGTGGTGCTCTTCATGTATGTGCAAGTTTTATCAAATCTCCAAATGATGTAGATCGATCAACCATAGGTTTAATCACCTGGAGTTGCTTCAGATGATACGTTATCAAAGTTAGATGTCAACCTCCAGGTGATAAGGACATGCAATCAGAACCCTGACTCGAAGGCAATGGCTCAGTCCAAAACAGAAAAGGGTGAACAAAGGAGCTATGGACGGGGCAGAATGAGCTCCAAGTCTGGGAAGGACGGGGGAGGGGGCTGGAGGTTGGGGAATGCGCAGGGAATGGGGCGGTTGTCGGGACGGCTGAGGGAGGAAGGTGGAGGAGAGGAAGAGGAGATGAGGAGGGTGGGGTAGGAGGGAATGAGGGTATACAATTGTAAATATGTTAATCATAAAGGGTAATATAGATTTTTTTATGGAATCGAGTTTATTATAACGACAAAACAAATGAGAGTTAACCACAAGGTTCGTAGTGCAAGATTTAGCAAGTTTACGGGCTTTAGATGATAATTATGATGTTACAAGGTCGAGAAGGTAATTTACAAAGTTTCTAAGGTTCGTGGTGTAAAAATCCTTACACTGAATTGCTACACCTAATTACAATGTAATCAAGTAGCATATGGATCAAAATGTGTCTGAAAGATTTCCATAATGAGGTTTTGTGGTAAAATTCTCATTACCTAGTAACATTGTATGGGTTTTTGTAATTGTTTTGTGTTCCTTTATAAATTTTTTGTGTTCCTTTCTAAAAATATGTGGTCACTTAATAATATTTGACTGAAGATCCACAACAAAAAGTAGATGGTTAGAAATTGATTGTAAAAAAAATGATTAGAGATTGTAAATAGTAATCGAGATTTGTAAAAATCATTCTAAGATTAGTAAAAAATAGAGATTTGTAAAAAAAATGTAATACAAGCTCTAAAATGTAAAACTGAGATTTGCCTCCACAACATGGCCTTAAATTTCAACGAAATTCGATCGAATTTCTGTCAAATATCGATATCCTGTTGAAATCGAAATTCGACCGAAATGGCTGAAATGACCGAAATACGAGGGCCCTAGAACAAAAAATGACCAAAATAACCGAAATTTCGGTCGAATTTTGATCGAAATTCCACCAAAATTCTGTTTCAGTCAGTCACCGAAATGGTGACCGAAATCAACATTTAGGGCCTTGCTCCACAACACCACCTCTGCGCAGCCTTCAGACCGTGCATTATCATGCTCCTTCGTCTTCCAGGTCACGTACCACTGCAAGCTCCCCTTTCTAATCGTGTGTACATCCTCCACCTTCCTCCAGGCTACACCTCCCTCCTCCACACTCCTCGCAGCAGCCACCCACACCCCCCTTTGTGCGAGGGCACCTCTCTTCTCAAGGAGCTCCGATGGTGAATGAACAGTCTAGATCGCTACGATAGGATCACCGTCGATCTATTTATTCATCGAAACCACCTAATAAGCAGGAAAAAATTAATGCGTTGAGAGATCTTGCAGTGAGATATCTTTCCATTAACAGGTTGGGATCTTGACGTTGTCGCCAGTCGTCACCACCACCATTATGTAGGTCATTGCCGCCAACGTGAGAGAGAGCACAATCGAATTAGGTTATGGGTTGTCCCATCTCATTTTTACAATGTGACAAAATGATCAAATCGATTTATCATCATAAAATTAATGCAATTAATAGGTTATTTATTTGAGCCATGTGATTTAACATAGATGGATGAGATTGATGGCTCATCATGGGGCGGTGAGTCCCAACCACATTTGAAGTTTCTCCTATATATATTGCTCTACAAAGAAGGCAGCCATATTCTCCATCCATTCCAATTTACAAACACCCTCCATCGTTGGATGAAAATGCACATCCTGATCCTACCCACCTCCCTTCCCATGTACCTGAATCCCCTTTCCCTTACCTCGACATCATTGTACACTAACTCATGGACATCCTCATGCCTCCCCCACTTGCGTCGCGACTCCTCTCTCCCTCCAGAGGCCATGCCCACACAGTTGTACTTCCCTCCCTCCAATGGTCATGCCCGCACCTTCCACCCTCCCCTCCAGCAGTGCCGCTCGTGCCTCCCTGCATTCATCGACACACCTCCCTACTTCCGGTGGTGTTGCCCTCGTCACTACGGCCCCTCTCTCACCTCTCCATCGTTCACGTTTGTGTGGTTCTCATGTTTGTGTGATTATGATGCATTAATAGTGTAAGATTATGATGTTTGTGATTCGTCTATGCATCTTCATATTTTGTTGCATTTGCACTAATAGTGCGATTATGATTTTTGTTAGTAGATATTGTGATTCTCCTGTTTGTTTTGAAAGGAACATGACATTAATATTATTCAATGTTTATTCTAAAATGAACCCCTAACAATCCATACCGAACCGTTATGAACCTGAAGCGAGCCGAACCGAACATGAACATGATTTTCATTTTATCAAACCCGAACCTTAAAGTTACAATGTGTGAATCGAACTTGGGTCGCTTCGCTCAGGTTCGGCTCGATTACATCCCTATCTGTATACTCCTCTACATATCCACTTAATCACTTTTAACTGCCTGATCAAACAGATATCACATATTGTATTTCAGCTGCTTACGTAAAACAAACCCACAACCAAAACATGAACCACCATGATGGAAATTAGTGCCAAGGGACATCCTTGCCTCATGTCCCTTCTAGGTTGTTTCCACCATGTGGTCGGACATTAACTAACATGAAGAACCATCAAGGTCTCTTCATCTAAGAAAGCCGTAGGATTGGAACAACATTTCCTCAACGTGCTCGACAAGAAAGATTGGTCCATGATATCAAAAGCTTTAGCAAAATCTACAACAAAAGAAGCTTTCTACCTCATTCCTCTCCCAATTGCATAGTCTCTCAGTTGTGCTAATGAAACTATCCATCATGCATCAATTTAAAATAAAAGTCGACTCGAATGGAATCAAGCCTTCCAAGACTACATAAGCCTCGCATCTAGGACCTTTGCAACAATCGCATAGATAGAGTTTGAGAGCGCAATTTGGCAATAGTCTATACCCACTTCATACTTCAGTAGGAGGAACAAAAAGAACATGTCCAACCTTCCCTAAACCCAAATTTCTATCAAGGAATTTGGAAACCACACGTACTGCTTCAACCTCAACTCCAAAATTTCTTGTAAATGAAGACCAAGAACCCAACAAGGTTAGAATGGCCAAAGAGGCTTTACCTTTTTTCTTTGAGATCCCATCAATGATCAATCACACTGCTACTCCGACAACCTGGAAGCTAACATGCCACACCACTACCAAGCCTCGTACAAACATTGTCTTTGTAAAATCCTAAAAGTGTCATGCTGAAACATGTCCACTTTCCCTTTGCCCCACCACTTCATCTATCACTCCATTCCCATCAAATGAATGAAACAAGTGTCTCCCCCCCCCCCCAGCAAAATCTATCGAGGCCCTCTACTTCTACTAAACCCACCTCTTCAAATCATCTACTTGCTTTTAATTTGGTATAACTAAAAATTGGTAATAAGTTAAGTTACAATGTGGGAACCATTTACATGGTGAAACCATGGAAGGAAATATCGGCTATATATCGTCGATATATCGATATCGACATGTGACCGATATGGACACCGATATGGCGATATATCCCGATTTCCAGGCACTTTCTTCACAAAGGCTTGTCGATATCGATACGGCCTTCCATGGGTGAAACTATAACTTTTTTTACTTGATAAGTTTCTATATTTCCCTTATTTCATCATCATTTTCTTTATAGACATTTTTGTTTGAATAGTTATTGGGTTATTTCTCTCTATCTACTTAGTAAGCTATGTAACCCCTTCAAAGTCTTTACGTAATTTTATCTTATTAGCTCTTTAGGGTTTCACGCTATATAAGAAACCATAGACCCCTTGAACATGGCCTCAAATTTCAGCGAAATTCGGTCAAACTTCTGTCGAATATCGATATCCTGTCAAAATCGAAATTCAACCGAAATGACCGAAATATGGAGGTTCTAGTACAAAAAATGACCGAAATTCCAGTCGAAATTCCACCGAAATTCTGTTTTGGTCGATACCGAAATGGTGACCGAAACCGACATTTAGGGCCTTGCCCTTCAATAAGATAAGACATTCATTCTCAAGTACTCTCTACATGGTATCAAAGCAATTGTCCTAGACTGGGCGTGCATCCAACTATCACTCTGCCCACTCCAGCCCCTCCATGTGGCAACTCCCCAACCTCACAGCCCATCTAGGGCTTTGTGCGGCCCTCCACCTACGGCCTAAAGGCCTCTCGCTCGCCGCTAGAACCTTGAGCATCCCTAACCCTCTATTGGTTACTTGGGAAGCCTTCAACCTTCCGCACAAGGGTCACAAGCCCTTCATTGGTACCCTGAGGCACTCAACATCCAATCGATGGCCATACAGGGTTTCGCCTAAGGGTCCAAACCCTTCATCGAGACCTGCGGGGGCCCCATCCCTCTCTTTAAGGCCCCTCCAGTCCTTTGCCAGGGTATCATCTCTACAGAAGGCTTCGAGCCTACCGTCGAGTACCAGAACTATACCAAGAGGCTCCATACCCTCCTCCTAACGTTGTGCGAAGAGGTTTGTCCCTCTGCCTAGGGTTTCTAGCACCTATATCTAGGGCCAGAACCTCCTGATTATTGACTCTCATGCGTGCTTGAACAGATAACTGCTTTTCTCTAATCTTTGCCTCTGACCACGACGGCATCCAACTCTAACAAGGCTAACACCATGTACACTACGTCTTCCATGATGGTGCATTGGACTACTATCAAACTCAAGGACGCTAACAACTACGTCCTTTGATCTCTTGCCTTCAAGGTGTTTACTGGCAATCACAGGAAGATATACATCCTCACGAAGGATCTCCTAAAAGAAGATGATGAGGACTCTGAATCCTAACTTGGAAACAATTATCATGCCATGATGTAGATGGCCAACAGTGAGGAATCTCATATTGCAGTGAACCTTCTTTACAAGGATATCGCCAAAGACATGTGGGACAAACTAGCACATACTTACTCTCAACAGGTTACTAATTCTTGTCTTGCTAATATCCAAGGCCTTAAATGTCGGTTTCGGTCACCATTTCGGTATCGACCAAAACAGAATTTTGATGGAATTTCGGTGGAATTTCGACCGGAATTTCAGTCATTTCGGTCATTTTTTGTACTAGGACTCCCATATTTCGGTCATTTCGGTCGAATTTCGATTTCGACTGGATATCGATATTCGACAGAAATTCGACTGAATTTCGCTGAAATTTGAGGCCATGCTAATACCTATATGCGGATTTGGTCCGCATCTCTGGGTGACTCCACTTTTGTGGAATACTATCATTTGTTCTTCATTTTATGAAAAGCATGCCATCTTCTAGCATGCATGTTGTACTAAACACGTGACAGAAAGATCCAAATGGCAGGTCTATCGATTTCTTGCCGGTTTACATCCTCACTATCAGAATGCGAAGAATCAGTTCCTCACGCCTGATACTTTAACATCAATCAAGATTATCTTTGGTCATCTTCAGAAGCTTGAGACTCCTACTGGCCGAACTTCCGCTCTGCACCCCGTTGAGAACTCCGCCTTCCTAGCTTCTTCAGGAAGAGGTGGTAGAAACAATTTTCATGGTGGATGAGGCTGCACTCTCGTTGTGGTCATGGTTGTAACTATGGCCAAGGCCGTGAAAGTGATTCTATCCAAGACTGTGGCTGTGAATCCGATTATCCTCGGTACATTTACTGCCAACGATGGAATCACCTTTCTAAGCGATATTGGATGAAATTTAATTTTCTGCATGCCAATGTTGCTTCTGCATCTAACTATGATACAAGTGGGATTGGAAATTTCTTTAAATCAGGACTCCAGTCGGCATACAGTCCAACTCACTACCATTGATTACTCCTGTTCGATACAGCTGCTTCAGAACTCCAGCACCAATTCTAATGAGACTGCTCCTACTGCCTACCTGACTACCACTTCAGGTACTACATCCAACTCATCCATTGCAAAAGCAATTGCTTGGATTATTGATTCGGGTGCATCTACTCATCTAACGGGAGAAGGTATCTTGTTGACTCCATCGATTCATTTTGCCAATGGAGCTCATTCCCACGTTATCGTTGTTGAGACCATGGAGTTTTAATCCAAGATCTGGCTAACTGGAGTTTATTATGCTCTTGACTTTCCTTTGAGCTTATTGCATGTTCATAAGCTTTATATTAAGCTAAATTGTCGTGTGATTTTTGACGAGTTCTATTGTTATCTTTAGGACATTCGAATGATACAACATTTTGGTGGGAGACATAAAAAGAATGGCATTTACTATCTTGACATCCCTTTTGATTCTACCTTTGTTGGTGTTGCTTCCATCTCTACTGACTCGTTCCTCTAGTATTTGCGACTATAACAACCATCTGCCAAAACTCTCTCCATGATATTCCTCGAACTCTCTTCACAAAAGTCGTTCGAGTTTGAGGAGTGTCAGTCCGAAAAAACATCATCGGGCTTCCTTTATTTGTAGGGTCCAGCCACATCGAACTTACCTTTCGATTTGGTTCATTGTGATGTTTGAGGACCTTGTCTGGTCCGCATTATGGGTGGTCATAAATATTTTCTGATCTTTGTATATGATTATAAAAGATTATCTTGGGTCTATCTAATAAAGGAATGCTAAGAGATTAATAAAATTGTCAAATGCTTCTTTCATTTTCATCTTTCTTTGCTTATGTTCAAACTATACGGACTAGCAATGCTCTTGAGTTACCTAACAGGACTTGGTATCTTTCTTTACCTCTTAGGGAACATTTCATCAGACTTCCTGATTGTATATCTCTCAGCAAAATGGCTTAACGAGAAGGAAACTTCGCCACCTCCTAAAAAAATAAAAAGTGCATGTTCATAACTCACTCACGTGAAAGTATTCAAAACCTAATAGGAGGATGCCATTCTCACTGCCACTCATCACATAAATAGGATCCCATCATCTATTCTAAAAGGTGTAACTCCTTTCTCTCTCTTATATCCCAATGAGACACCATTTCTGTTGTCATTGATAATTTTTTATTACACTGCTTTTATTCATAACTTCCAAACTGTAGATAAATTGTCTCCTCATGCTATCAAGTGTGTTTTCCTTAGGTACTTTCGCACCCAGAAGAGGTATATAGGTGATAAGATCTGACGGATCGTCATTATTACATTTTTTATTATGCCACTTTCTTTGAATAGACTAGCTACTTTATTCAGCCTATCAGTAACATACCCCTAGAACTACCGCCCCCACCCATTGTCTACAAAAGAAATACATTAGTCATTCTGACCTTGCATGTCTACAAACCATTACATGTTCCTTATTTGCAAGATGATCTTTCCTCTTCGAGTGTTCCCACTACTACGAATATGGATGCTCCTCAAATCTTCCTATAACTCTGCGACAGAACAAAAGACAATGTACTATACATCCCATGTCACATTTTACTTCCATTGACAATCTATCCAGTTGTGATGTGCAATTTACATATGCTCTAATGGCTATTTCTATTCCTCGTTTAGCATCATTACGCATTGCAAAACCATGGTTGGAAAAAAATCATGGATAAGGAGATGGATGCTCTTACGTCCAGGGGGCACATGGGATCTTGTGCCGTATCCCCGGGTGTCAAGCATGTTAATGCCAACAAGTCTTTATGACCAAATAGTCACCAAATGGTTCTATCTAATAAAGGAATGCTCAGAGATTAATAAAATTGCCAAATGCTTCTTTTAGTTTATTGATTCATCTTTCTTTGCTTATGTTTCAAACTATACGGACTAGCAATGCTCTTGAGTTGCCTAACATGACTTGATATCTTTCTTTACCTCTTACGGAACATTTCATCAGACTTCCTGATTGTATATCTCTCAGCAAAATGGGTTAACGAGAAGGAAACTTCGCCACCTCCTAAAAAAATAAAAAGTGCATGTTCATAACTCACTCACGTGAAGGTTCCCAAAACCTACTAGGAGGATGCCATTCTCACTACCACTCATCACATAAATAGTGTCCCATCATCTATTCTAAAAGGTGTAACTCCTATCTCTCTCTTATATCCCAATGAGACACCATTTCTGTTGTCAATGATAATTTTTTATTACACTGCTTTTATTCATAACATCCAAACTGTAGATAAATTGTCTCCTCATGCTATCAAGTGTGTTTTCCTTAGGTGCTTTTTTTTTAGACTCAAAAAAAGGGGGAGACACTCCATGGTGTTCGCCCCAATAATATATAAAAGAAAATAAACAAAGGTAATTACAACGACGGGGAGGAGGGAAAAAAATGAAGAATACCCAAAATAGGAAATGAAAATGCAACCGAACAACGCCAGCCCCCAAGAACAAGACCCAAAGCCTACACCGCACACCAGTCATCGAGAAGGCGCGAGCAAAGGATAATAATATTTTCCCGATAGAACCGTTGACCGGAGAAGAGAGCCTCGTTCCTTCCCAGCCAGATGCACCACAGCCTTGCGATGGGGGCCAAAAAATCTCTCTTATCCCTGTTCATGTTACTCCAAAGAATCTCACAAAAAGCAGAAAGGTTGTCCGACCTCGCCCAAAGCAAGTCCTCCCAGATCCCTCGAACCATGAGGCACCCCAAGAAAAGGTGATCAATAGTTTCCACCTCCAAGTTACAGAGGATACAGTTAGCATTGATGTTATCAAAGAATCTAGCACAGCGATCACGCATCATCAACCTCCGTCTGCGAAGAAGCCACAGGAAGAAACCAATGCGCTCCGGCAACCGCAAACCCCAAAAAAAACCAACAATCGCGCACAAAGAGAGCAGCATCGGAAGGAGGGGGAGGAACCAGCGCCCGATATGCCTTGCGCGTGGAGAAGGGACCGTCCTTCCAAGTCCAGTGATCCACATCCTCGTTCAGCCTAGCAAAGTCACAAAGGGCGTCCAACAGAGAAACAAAATCATCAATCCCGTTGATCCGAGAAATTCGCGAGAAAGCGCGGACACCAACAACCATCCAACCAGCAATCTGCAACCGACGCGTCTTTATGAGACGCTAAAGCAAACAAGCGCGGGAAACGCTCCCGCAAAGGACCTCTTCCCGACCAATCGTCAATCCAAAACTTGAAGGAATCCCCCTTCCCCAGCACCGGGATAAACAGCGAAGCATTCCTCGCAAAGGCATCCAGCACATTACGCCAAAACGTAGAATGACGAACGTTCTAGGCCCCCCGCGGCAACTCCAGCCTATCATCGCCTAGGAACTCCCTGAGAACAGAGATAAAGAAGTTATCATCCTTCTTCCAAATTCTACTCACCCACTTGAGTAAAAGAGCATCATTCACCACCTCCATCCTCCACACACCCAGACCACCATTCCGCTTTGACTTAGTAGCCTCATCCCAGGCGACAAGATGAAGACCCCTACCCTCCTCCCCCTTCCTTCCCCACAAAAAGCGTCGCATACAACGTTCAAGCCTCAGGCGAATCCCCGCCGGCATACGGCGAACAGAGAGGAAGTAAATCAGGATAGAGGAAAGCATAGACTTAAGAAGAACAAGACGCCCCCCTCTAGAGAGCAAAGCCGCGCGCCATCCAGCAAGGCGCGATTCCACGCGCTCAACAATCAATCGCCAATCCTGGATCCTGGCCCGCCCCACCACCAAAGGTAAGCCAAGATAATCAATAGGAAGCTCACCTGGAGGAGATCCCAGCAACCGACCGCACTCCGCCGCCTCCTCGTGCGACATGCCGAAGGGAATCACCTTGGATTTACAATCATTAATCATCATTCCCGATAATTCGCTGAACAGGTCGAGAGTGGTTGCCATACCAGAGACCTCAGCAGTGCCACCCTCAATAAAAGCATATAGTATCATCCGCAAATTTACAGAATCCGTTAGACAGCCCAGCCTCAATTACGCGGTCCACCATACGCGCAAGGACATCCGAAGCCAACACAAAGAGGAGGGGAGCGAGGGGACACCCCTGGCGCACACCCCTTCTTGGCTGGAAGAAGCCACCGACCGCCCGACCATTGATCAACACCGATAGGGAGGCGGTGGTGATGCACCTGCGCATCCACGAAATCCATACCTCAGGGAAACCTCACCTTCTCAGAACGGACCACAAAAACCGCCACTCCAAGCAGTCGTAAGCCTTAGCAAAGTCGACCTTCCAAAGAACCCCCTTCTTGTGATCGTTCTTCCATTCAGCGACCAACTCCGAGGCTACCGCAATGCAATCCGCAATCTGTCTGCCCCTAATAAAAGCAGCCTGGGCCGGAGAGACAAGAGAGTCCAAAACCCGAGCCAATCGTCTGGCTAAAACTTTAGCTATAATAAGATAAATGCCATTAGAGACGGAGATAGGTCGATAATCCTCGATACGCTGCGGCACCGTGGATTTAGGGATCAAAACAATGTTGGCCCTATTAATCCGATCAAAGCCAGAGTTACCCACACAAAATTCGGACACCACCTCCATCACATCACTAGCCACCAACTCCCAGAAATCACGATAAAACGCCATCGAGAAGCCATCGGGACCTGGGGAAGAATCAGCATTTAAATCCCACACAGCCTCCTTAACCTCCTCCAAAGAGATAGGGCGAGTCAAAAGCCCAGAGTCGGAGGCCGACAGAGAAGGCGCCCCAAGACCCAGCCAGCGCCACCTACGCGGGGAGCAAGACGACGAGAAGCGCTTGAAATGATCCACGATGGCAATCCCCATCTCCCTCTCCCCGCAAACCTGAACACCATTAATAGAAATACCCCGCATCAAATTAGCACGCTTTCTACTACTAGCCACACGGTGAAAGAAGGTTGTATTCGCATCACCCTCTTTGAGCCATCTCAAACGCGACCGTTGCCGCCATTCAATGTTTCTTTTCTTGTCCTCTGCCGCAACCTGGTACTGAGCAGAGAGCCGATCGAGAAGCTCCTTAGGCAAAAGGTCCCGCTCGTTCTCCGTCTGATCATGGCGTGTGATGACCTCCTCCGCCGCCGCCTTGATAGCAATACGCGCCAATCTGGATTCCTTCTTGAAGCCCGCAAGCACTTTTCGCAACGACGCAAGCTTCTGATTAAGTCTGTGAGCCGCAGACCCCACAATCGAAACATGAACCCAATGCTCCTGCACCACCTGCTTGAAGTTAGGCTCCAACAGCCAGCATTTCTCATAGCGGAATAGACCCCACGGCCGATATCCCTCGCCAGACTCCCACATAATGGGAGTATGATTGGAGAAAGAGCGAGGGCGAGAAGACACCGCGCAAAGAGGGAAGGCCTCCAACAATTTCCCAGATGCCAAGAATCGATCGATTCTAGAACGAGTAGAATTATTCCTCCAAGTATAAGAGATATCATGAGGGACCAAGCCCTCCAAAGCAAGCTCATCCAAAATCTCAATAAAATCAAGCGACCCCGGATCCTGGCCACCCCTGCCCCGAGGACGATCGGAAGAGTGGAGCGTGACATTGAAATCGCCCACCAAGAGCCAAGGAAGCCCCCCGAACATAGAAGCCGCCACGCGAAGGTCCTCCCACAAATCCTTCCTCAGGACATGACAAGTTGGGGAAATAAATACAAGAAAACACCATAGGCTCAAGAGAGTCAGCCCGAGTCAATACAACCGAGATCATATGTCTCCCCGCCAGAACCGAGGTGAAAGAGAAGACCGCAAAACGCCAAGCAATCAAAAAAACCCCCGCCGACCCCACCGCTAGGAATTCGTCCATAGAACCGCACCACAAGAGCACCAGAGGGTATCATCCACACCTCTCAATTTCGTTTCTTGGATAAGAGCAATATCACAGCACATTCGGACAGTCGCGAGCCCAAAGAGCGACGCTTGTCGGCCTCCCCAAGGCCCCTAACATTCCATGATAGAACCTTCATTAAAAACCATCAGTACTTCCCCCAAGGCCACTGAGACCTGTAGCTTCCGCCACGGCTTCCCGCTGAGTCGCGCAGGAATGCCTCACCAAAGAACCCTGCAGGGAGCTTTTACGCCTCCTGTACATCTTCCCCGAGCGCCTGTCAGATAGCCCCCCCCCCCTCCCGTCGGAAGCATCAGCCACGTCCGAAGAGGACCCCAAGGGGGAAGCAATAGTAGCCATCGCCAACTGATCTCCCACCAAGTCTGAAAAATCCTGCAATTCCTCGATTTGGACCCGGGGCCTATCCGCACCAGACTCGGGAAAGGTAATCTAGGCACTCGGCATCCAGGCCCGCGGCCAAGATCCGAAATTGAGGGACCCGCCAACGACCAAAGGACCACGACCCGCCAGAGGACCCCGAGAATCGAAAATGCAACGCACTAACCAACAAAACCAAGCGAGAATGAGGAAAGGAATCCTCCTCGGACGCCCTCAACTCAGAGAAACCGAGACTTACAGACGAAAGGCGCAGTAACCGAAGAGGCGCGTCGAAGGGACAAGAAGAGTCGTGCATGGGGTGCGACGCTTCGGAATATCCTCCGAAACGCACCAGCTGGCAACCCGAAGACGAAGCGTCGTTCCCAGCCCCCGAGACGAATGAACCGGCCAGCAAATCCACCCGATCAGAATCAATCACCGACGTCGGCGAAGGGGCGACGATGGACAGCTCCACCTTTACCGCCACCGGCCAACTTTCAAGGAACCGAAGAAAATCTTGCCAGGAGCACCGCGGAAGAAACCCTTGCTGCACTCCAAGAGGACCCGAGTAACCTTCCAATCCGCATCCGGCGCAAGACCATCATCCACGATCGCCAAAATCTCCCCCCATCGTCGGAATGCCTTGCAGAGGCAAGGGACGGTCCTAGAGAGGAAGGGAACACCACGAAGCTCCGCCACACAGACATCCGTGTTTGAGAAAGCACCATCCGCAACTCGGAACAATCTCCAAGCAACATCTTCAGTAGACCCATTCCGCAGAAGCCTATCCCGTTGCTCCAGGGACAGGCCACGCACACAGCAACGGGAAGAATCCAAAACTTGAAAATCCCCACGGAAGAGGGGACCCAGGAAGCTAAAAAGATGAGATCTGACAACATCCCAAGCCACGTTGCGCCGACGAGCAAGCCCCACTGCCTCGACGTGCCTGCCCTCATCATGCACCCCCTCCCCATGCACCGCCTTCCCATGCAGCACCTTCCCAAGCACGTCCTCTCGTTTCATGCCATCCCCCACCGGCGAAACATCCCCCACTCCAACCAACCCAGCCGAGGCAACAACAACACCCACCTCTGCACCCGCACCAAGAAGACCATCGCCCGACGAACAGATACGAGGTGCCACCACCTGAGCGAAAGAGCGCGCCCCCCTCCAGGCAACAGGGCCGGAGAACCCCGAACGAGAGGCTGACATACTCCGAGGAATCCCCGAAGAAGAGTTCAACCCGAATGGCGGAGGGCCACGACCATGAACGAGCCAACATGAAGCTTGGCGATGACTTGGCTTCTCGCATGCATAACAACGAGCAGGAACAGAACAAAAAGAAGCAACATGACCACGATCGCCGCAGTGGAAACACCGCTTTCCAGACTTCTTATGCGAGACTTGGACCCAGACGTCCTCCGCGTCCCGCCGCTCCTCTCCAACTTCCCCACACCGAGACCCAGCAGCGACCCCGAAGTTCACCCCCTTCCCCTTCCCTTCATCCCCACCATGGAGAGCAGCACCACCCAGACCCGAGTTTCCGGACGATTCCCCGCCTTTCGCCTTCGCTCTCCACCAACGCTCCATCTCCCAGCACCACCCAGACCCGAGTTTTCCTTAGGTACTTCGCACCCAGAAGAGGCATATAGGTGATAAGATCTGACGGATCGTCATAATTACATTTTTTATTATCCTACTTTCTTTGAATAGACCAGCTACTTTATTCAGTCTATCAGTAACATACCCCTGGAACTACCGCCCCCACCCATTGTCTACAAAAGAAAATACATTAGTCATTCTAACCTTACATGTCTACAAACCATTACATGTTCCTTATTTGCAAGATGATCTTTCCTCTTTGAGTGTTCCCACCACTACGAATCTGGATGCTCCTCAGATCTTCCTATAACTCTACGACAGAACAAAAGACAATGTACTATACATCCCATGTCACATTATACTTCCATTGACAATCTATCCAGTTGTGATGTGCAATTTACATATGCTCTAATGGCTATTTCTATTCCTCGTTATCATTATTATGCATTGCAGGACCATGGTTGGAAAAAACCATGGATAAGGAGATGGATGCTCTTACGTCCAGGGGGCACATGGGATCTTGTGTCGTATCCCCGGGTGTCAAGCATGTTGCATGCCAACAAGTCTTTATGACCAAACAGTCGCCTAATGGTTCTATTAACAAGTTGAAGGCCATGCTTGTAGCAAAGGGCTTCACTCAGACTTATGGCATGGACTACTTTGTATTTTTTTCTAGTGGACAGTATGGGATCTATCCACAGTATTCTTTCAGTTGTTGCTAATAAGAATTGGCCCATCTTTCAGCTAGATAAGATTAATGTTGTTCTATACGATGACCTCAAAGAGGTCTACATGATGCAGCCATCGGTTACTCCGTCGAAGGGGACCATGCATCCGACTCCATAAGATCATTTATGGCCTAAAACAGAGTCCACGAGCTTGGTTTGACAAGCTTATCAGTGAGTCAGCTCTCTTGGCTTCCACAGGATGACATCTGATTATTTCATTTTCGTTAGATAGTACATTGGCACGGTTATACCGGTTGTCTATGTTGATGATATGACAGTTACTGGTGATGATGAAGCACACATTCCAGAGACCAAGGCATTCCTCCAGAAGGTGATTGTCGCCAAGGATCTTGGTCAACTCTGGTACTTCCCTGTATATGTTTCTAGTTTTTTTCTTCCTAATAAAGAAGGGGCGAACACCACCGCGTGTCTCCCCCGAAGTTTTAGACTTCAAAAAAAAACTATGGTACTTCATTCGCATTGAGGTGATACATACACACTACATAGGTATTATACCTATCACTGCAGAAGTGCTTAAATCTTCTTATATAGACTGGCCTACTTGGATGCAAAACATATGGTATCCCAGCAGAACTGCGAAAACATGCTAAATCCACTAATAATGAGTTTGAGGATACTGCACGATATAGAAGCCAAGCATTGATTAATCTATAAAATTTAGACATATTATTGTTTGAACTATTGTATAGAAGTTGACATTTTAAATACATTGATTAATCATACTTATTTAACTTTTATATACAAGTTCGATTTAGTAAGCCCATTATTTGTATTATTCTACTCGTAAAATGCACTTTATAAATAAATATTTCTATCTATGTCTAAATTTCTTATGTAAATAGAGGATAATGCATCAATCACCTTGAGGCTTATACCTCACCTCGATACAAGAAAATTGCTTTGAGCTCACACACTTCAATTGCGAGGAAGCACCTCATATTCAGAGTGATAATCAAAGAAATATGGACCCACATAAGGTTACGACTCAACTACATGAGCAAGGGTATAAACTCTAAGATCATAGTATTATGAGGTAGTAGAATCAAGGTAGACATCATGTAGCAACAAGGCCTAGGGTATTCCTTTTATTTTTTTAATATGTTCCAAAATTATGATGAGAAGTTTGTTTTTAAAAAAATAAGTAAAAAGAAATGGAAAAGGAGAGGGAATAGGGTGAAAGTGTGGGAAAAAACAGATGGATGTATTAAACTTGTGTCTTTTCTCAACTTGGTCAAATACTTCCATGATTTCCACAAAAACGGGAAAAAGAGGACTTCTTAAAGTAGAACGTGGATTTGGCTATACCTTTATTTAGGATTGCATGTGAACAAATCATATTATGTCCTATATATCAAAAAGGACTTGCTTGGTTATTTACGAGATCTTTTCTTTGAGATACTTGCATGACAGAAGTGAGAGCCAATTTTTCCCTCAAGATCCTATGAGTTTTATTTCTGAAGCTTCTGTATAGAAGAAATCATTTCACGGTCCCCCTAAAAACTCATTCCTTGAGCTTTCATAGAGGAGGCCCACTTTCAAGACTATGGTATGGCAGGAACCCATGATGAGAAGTAAAGAAATCCACATCTGAGAAGACGTGTTTCTTCAGCTATGTATGACACTAGCAATGGTTTTAATGTGTTATATATGCTTAGGATCAACTTCTATTGTTGCTTGGATCATCGATTAATATTGCTCTAGATAGTCTAAAATCCATCGTTTGGGATCGTCTCCTATTCATGTTGCTTGCAATTGTCGCCTATATCAAGTGAGGGGGGAGATAGTTTTTCTCAATATGCTAAAGCTATTAAGCTCTGATTCAAAGGAGAACATTAAAGTTGTATATTAGGTAGATGAGTGACTGCATTTCTCAAGCTCCAATCATTACTCACCTTTTGTTTAGTCCCAAATTTCCGTGAAGGGGACTTACGATTTGGTAGTTCTATACATAGAATCATATACTACTTGCATATTTGAAAAGCATAATATGAAGATCCGACCCTATATACAATGGGAAAGGATCGCCATCATGATTGCCACAAAAAACATTATACTTGATGTTCTTGTTGCTATGATTATTGTTGGTTTTCTTCTATGTTTTTAAACAGGTTTTAGTGAGACGAAAGTATAAAAAATCAAACCCCCAGAGTCTCCCCTCGCGGTGTAGGAGGATCATTGTGATTGTCTCAGACTATGTAAATGCAGTTCCCTGATGTTTTTTGTCGTGCCTTTTTTCTTTTGAAAAAAAGGTGAGCAACTAAAATCAACGCACACCAAAAAGTATACACATCAAAAGTTCAAAAAATATAAAGACCAAGACTCAGAGAAGAGCCATGGTATGCTCGAGAACACTCTCAATCTAAAATTTCTTACGAAAAATAACCTCATTCCAATTTCCAAGCCTAATAGTAGCCATAATCATGATCCTTTCATTCTCCAACCCGATCCAACTCAAGATGATAGGTCTCCAAAAGTTGTAGGCATATAGAAATCCAAAGTCCAAACGATGAATCACTCAAACATCTCTAAAACTCTTACAAGTAAAAAAAATAAGTGGACCGCATCTTCTTAATCATGAGAGCAGGGCAGGCAACTCGCTAAAGCCTTTTGGATGATCTTTGTACAATAATCCCTGAACATTACACCCTTGCCACAAGCAGTAGAAGATCTCGACCATTAAAGGCTTTTTTAACAGTCCTTTTGCGGGATACCAGGATTAAACATAAAAGAAACAAAAAAGCATATTGCCAGTATATGCCTTCTTCATCAATAACATCCCCTCAAACCATCACCAGCCATCCTACCCAATATGGGCCCCTCAAATGTGTCCGGTAGGACTTCAGCTAACCTCATAAACTCCTTGACAGTTTGGTCGAACAGACCATATTGAAAAGAAATGCCATGCATCACTCGACCAAGCCTCTACCACCTACAAATCCTAATTACCGGTCAACATACATAAGCGTGGAAAACACTGACACAAAGGTTGCTCTCTAGACCAATCATGTCGGAAGCTGACATCCATTCCATTGCCCACCATAGGCTGAAGAAAATGAAACATCTAAGGAAGAATTGTGTAAATGCCCTTCCAAAAAGTGGTTCGAGATGACGCGTTGCCCTGATCACATACATCATGTGCCCCAATTGAACATCAGCTTCATCACCATGACATGCCGTTTATTATATGATTTGTTTCCATCAGAAGCTCCATTAACAAGCACAAAATGTACAAGATGTTTAATACAATATCGGTGGTCAACCTCCAAGGCTTTTGTGATCGACATGTAAGACCTAATATTCGATGTTTTAAAAAAGGTCCATCATTGAGGTGTGCGCCTCGAGGCGTATGAGGCGATACGTGCCTCGAGGCACTGCCTCAGACTTCATTTGATTTTTTATTTATTTTCTGCTGTATATTCTTCTTTTCTCTTTGATTGTGAGCCTTTCGTCTTTCGTAGACAAGTAGTTTCAAGTACTTGAGCTCGTGAATACAAGGAAACTGGTGTATTTAATGCATTTATTTTACAGTCTATCAACATATTAAGCTCATTTTTTACTCAATTTTTCTAAATCAACATGAAAAATATTTACTGCATTTATTTTGCAGTTTATAAACATACTAAGCTTCTTTTATTTTTTGTATGTTCTTTATAAATCAACATGGATAAAAAAATTATGTCTTGATTACTTGAATCTAACGCCTTTGCTCTTTAATATGAATCAAGCATAAATGCTTTCTTTATTGAAATATTTAGATGTAAGCCCCCTATTTGGACCTAAATTTTAAAGGGTGTGTTTCGTAAACATGTCTAATCTTTGCTTCTATTCAGTCAAGATCAATTAGTAATTTAGTACACATCAAAGCATGCACGAACAAGGAAGGCCATAACGTGTAATATTAAAGTATTTTTATTACCCAATCAGTATGGCAAAGTAAAAAGTGATCATTGCTTACTCTCTTGTCTTTCTCAATTGATTGGTACACATGCCTCAACCAATTTTTAAAAAAGGTGTGGACATCTAGGCCCTTTAGTTAAATTTTATTCAGAATTTTACCATTATCGAGAATAACCCATTGTTGTGTTTGCAAATCCATATTTACTTGACTCCTTACAGATTGAGAGTCCAAAAGAAGATAATTATTTAACAACTTACAATATCTTATGCTTAAATTTAATATTTCCATACTTGTTTAAAGATATGACATCGATGTTTAGAGATGCAATGAAAAGTGTTTATGTTTGAATTTGCTTTATTAACCTTTCGTGTATTTTAATGGTCAAATTATTTATGTTTTGAACTTTTATCGTTGTTGGGAATTTGAGATAGTTTAGCTCCCACGTAGTGCGAACTTGGATGTTTGAAACATGAAATTAGCCTTGAAATCTCATGGAGTTATGTTTTTTCATCAAAGCTATTTAATTTCTAGAACTTGCAAAATGTAATTACGATCAATCATCATTTTTATGAAATTTTTTCTCTCGAGAGTGAGGCTTACGCCCAAGGTTTGAAAAAACGAAAGGCGGAATGAGGCGTTTTCATGGGAATCGAAGTGAGGCGTAGCCTCGAGGCAGTGGAGTAAGCCTCAATTTATAGAGAAAGTATGCATAAAACTATAAGTATATATATGTAAATGTAATTATATGTCATCTGCCCAACATATAATACTTAACACTATAAGGTATGATGAAATAATATAGATAAGAACCATAAAATAGAAGATATAACAACATCATATCCCTTTTTACACATTTTCATCCAATCAAAAAGGAATTCATTGTCAATGAATGTTGTGGATGAATTAAACAATACATATCTATCTATGAAATATTGTTGTAATTAAAAGTACGATTTAACATATGTTGAAGAAATTTATAATATGTGTCTACCATATATTATGTAGCCGTACGAGAACCCGTGAATCCTATTTATTTCGAGCAAATCATAGAAATATTGTTCTAATTAAAAGTACGATTAAATATAATCAAGAAATTTATGTTATGCATCTAATATATAATATATGGCAGTATAAGAAATCGTGAACCCTATCCATTTCGTTGTACTTGATATATTGCAAAGCTCGTTAATTTTACGAGTATTGTTGGATTTGATATTTATAAATTCATTCATTAAGAGTGAAATAATAAGGGTTTGCCGAATATTTGGACAAAATTAATAGAAAATATGATGTTATAGACACGAAAGAAACATCAGATTTAGGCATTTATCTTGTATAATCATTATCCTAAACAAACATATATTTATAAGCTTCTCAAAATACCAAGTAAACCATCAAAATCATAAAGAAAAAGTCAAAACGCCTCGACCGCGCCTCAACCACTTGAGGTGCACGCCTCACAGGGCTGGACTGAGGCGCAGGCCTCGAGGCTAAATGGGACCGCCTCGCCTCGAGGCGTACGCCTCGACTGCCTCGAGGCTAGTTTTTTCGAACCATGCTTACGCCTCGAGGCGATAATGGAAAAATGTCTCGATATGCCTCACATTTGTTAAAATCTTCCTTATATTATCCTGAGTTTAGTTGTGGAAACTCTTAAATCAAAAAGTTCTTCATATCCCACATACAAGGTTCATAGATGGCTCATATGAATGCTGGCTACTTAATAAAGTTGATTTTAAATGTTTTACAAACTAATTGGGATCATTTATGATTAGTCAAGATGTTATTCAACATAAGATTAAGGACATCTTTCCCTGGATAACATTGATTGAGCTAGTTAACATTCAGAAAACTGCATTAGATCCCCCCATTCACATGAGAAAAAACTGTGGCACATTTACATTGCAAAGGCTTCTTCAAAATAACAAGCTGCTTTCACATCATACAACTTCTCAAGACGAGGGTCGAAGCTCCTATATATTTTCATGTCAAAATCTACATGACATGGATAACATATATTTTCATGTCAAAATCTACACGACATGGATAACATATCTCCAAATCAACTACGTGGAATAAATCTACTAACAAGATTCTTTTTAAAAAAAGGACCAAACTAGATGGCTGTTGGACCAAACTGGCCAGTTCCAACACGGCAACTGGTAATTGGATCATGATTGTGAATGATATGGGAAAAAATCCTTAAGCGCATCACGGAAGCGTGATGATCGCATCCAATGTGATCGGAGCGACTAGCCGCACTAGTTGCTCGGTGCAGCAGAATTTAAAATTTTTAAATCATATGATGAAACCACATGATCCCAAGAACATTTCTTGGATCGTTTCATCTAACCACAAAGTATTAGAAATACCTCTTGAAGAATGGTTGTGATCACTTGATCTCTAAAGCAAGAGATCATCCTGACTCAAGTCCGATCCACGAAGATGGCACTTGCGAGTGCGATGATGAGACGTGTGCTTCCTGCAATCCACGATGAAGATCCAAGCCTTGAATCTCCTAATTTCGTCCAACGAAATCCGACGTCTTCTACTTGTGCTAGAGCCACCAAAGAAGACGGAAATCCGACAGCACAACGACGTAGCGACGACTGTAGTTCTCTCAAGAACTCAGAGTGGACAGCCACTCTTAGAGAGAGATGGGGCATGAGAATGAGAGAAGGAGAGAGAGCAACTTAAAACGTGTTTTGAAGGGCTAGGGTTGCCCTCTCTTATATAGTAGTTTGGGAGTCCATGGATCACAATCCATGGGACACACAAAATTAACGGTTAGATTGATTTGTGTTGTTAATTAATGGCCATGATCATTGTTGTTTAATAAAGCAACAACTTATTAATTTGTATTAAATTAAATATATGTTGCATTATCATCAACATAATTTACCTTAATAAAATTAATTAACACGAGATAATAAAGAGGATAAAAACCTCCTCTAAAAAGATGGGGCGTCACCCTTGATTAGATGGGTTTTTTATCTTCTTTATTTTATGAGATAAAATCCCATTATCTTTTAATAATTTGCAACATTTATTGTATATATATTCACAAAATTAATTAGTGAATATTTCAATCATGCCATTAAAAAAATGTGAATCGCATTCACAACCCAAACAAAAATGTAAATTAGATTTCCAATTAATTGCTTAATGTGAATCCAATTCACATTAACAATCAATTAGTAAATATTATTTACAAATGTACTCTCTCCAATATATTATAAATCATATTTATAATAGACATTGATATTATGGATAGCATGGATAGTACTATCCATATTCTGCATTTCCCTGATAATTAAATCTCATTTAATTATATTGGATAATCATTCTCATGATATGAATCTCATTCATATTATTCTTGATAATTAAGTCTCATTTAATTATCAATATCTTGTTGCTTGGATACATAATTCATCAAAGGAATTATTCTTGAACTCTTTCAAGGATAGTGTGCTTTCTCTGCATATACTTGGAGATAAGGACAGGGCGATTGTATTGTTCCATGTATAGTGACTTGGACATTGAGATCATATCTCAAATCTAGATCTTACGGACCTCCCATAGATGCTTAATTAAATTAAGTCCGTAAACTTAATCTTCTCATTGCATCTGAATCTCATTCAGATCAATGTCCAACACTTGGACTAAGATCAAGTTACTTCTCTACTGAGAGAAGTCACTAAAATCCAGACCTGTTTCATCACTCCCTCGGAATTGAAGTGTCATGGTTATACAATCGTTTATGATCACATCACCCTCAGGTATTCCCAATACATGTACATCCCGCATACTGGAAGACCTTGAATAAACCCGAAGTTATAGATCTCTTTTAGACTGTCACCTTCAGGGTTTTATCATTAAGATTCTCATTTGATCATTGGGATTTGGTATTGATCATATGCTTTCTGATGCAAATAAAATTTTGGCGCGTCGATAAAATATTTTTGAACGGTGGAAATTATTTGGTAGAAGAAAATGGAGGGGTTGAGAAGAAGAAACTCGTCGGGAACACGAGGGATTAGCGAGGAGAAACGTGCAGATCACATGTGGGAGAGAGAGAAGAAGAGGAGATAGAGAATAATTCTTAAATTTTATAACTCACTGAACTGTCTCAAATCAATTGACCACCATCCCTTTATATACGAGGGATGGGATTACAAAAATAGAAAACTAATTTTAAATTGACAACTAATTATCCTAAAATGAGTCTAACTAATTAACCGACTAACTACCTAATTTGAAATTCAAAAATCTCTAACTGATTTATTGAGATCACAGGCGATCTCATTTATTTAATTAAAGACACGACAATAAACGTAAATAAAATTGACCGATAAAATTAGATAAATATTCGGCCCTATATTTTGACTCCACGTTGCATCAACTCTCATCCGCTTTTAAAAATTCGTCTCCCGACGAATTGCTGGATCTGCCGGCTTGGAGGTCGAATCAGCGTGCTTAGTCATCTTCTGGAAGAATTGGTGTGGGGCGAATGGCGGAATCCATATGCGGGCGTAGGTGACGCGGCCTTCGTGGTTGAAGAACATGTGTGGCGCGAACGGCGGCATCTTCTTGATTGTTGTCTCCCCCTTGTGATGATCGAAGAATTGATGAGGCATGAACAACATGACCTTTGGAGAATTCATAGCGAAACAATGACACAACGAGAGGAGGGGAGGAGATGTGTCCAAGGAATGAAGCCATGGGGTCCTTATATAGGGGAAGCCCAAGGCCCTAGTCCTATTTAGATAAGGAGGGCCCCCCAGATTTCTGATTTGCAGCCTTTTTTTTAAATATTTGTGCCGCCAGGGGATTGGGCGCAATTTTCGCGCCCCTTCATTTAAGGGCATTTTAGCAGAGGGCCTCTTGAAATGTCCCTTTGAATAAAATTTGTAGCAAGGGGGGTTTTCCTTGTAATTTTCCCCAAATAATATCCAATCCCTCATGCCGTGGGATTCCAATCCCGAAACCAGCGGTCCTTTTGTTAGGGTCCGCCCGATCGTCGTGCGCGTATAATGCAGCCAGGGGACACGCGGGAGGGGGAAGAGGCGGTTGTGCGGGGAGGGAAGGTGGCGGCGATGGCGTGAAGGGCTCGGACAGACAGGAGTCACGGAGGAGGGTGGCGGAAGGGGATCGATGGGGGCGCGAGGAGGGATGCGTTGAGGGCTCGGTGCCTTTGCGGGGACGAAGGGGAGGGTGTTGGGCTGGCGCACGATGGTGGAGGGGGCGGAGGATCGGCGCTGGGGAGGAAGGGGGCGGCGGGGCAAGAGGGTGGTGGAGAGGGAGGGTTCGTCGAGGGTAAGGCGGCGGGCGAGAGAGGTAGGGTTGGGGAGGGGAAAGAACACGGGGAAAGGGAGGGTAGCGCGCAGGAGGGTTGCAGCCTGGCTCGCGCAGAGAGGGGAGGGAGGGCTCGAGATGTCGGGTTCTGGGCCACAGGATTTGCGAGGGTGGGGGAAGGTGCCGGCGAGGCTGGGGGCTGGGTTGGGATCGCCGGAGTTGCGGGAGAGGGCCGCGGGGGTGCGGCGAGGGTCTGGTCGGCCTGGGGAACCGCTGGGGGGGCAGGGGCTGCCATCGGGGACGCCGTTGGTGATGGGGCTGATCTGAAATCTTCTGGACGACAACCGTTTCGGCTTCTTTTTCTTTCGAACCGGTCTGAACAACGGGCGGTTCGCCGTGGACGGCTAGATCTTCGTCTTCAACTTCGGTGTCGGTGGTTGGAGGCTTCGATTTGGCGCGTAGGTACTCGAAGTCAGCCCTAAGTTCTTGAAACATGGACTGGAAGTTGGCGTGTATCTCAAGTAGCATTCTCCTCATCTTCTCGTTATGGGCGTCGTCGGCTCGCCGTTGTCGTTCCGTCGAATAATGGTGTTTCGTCGCGTGTCGGCGCGCATGCCGGTACGGATCCGATCGTGAGGACGATCTGTGGGCCATGCTCTGATACCAATTGATGCAAATAGAATTTTGGCGCGTCGATAAAATATTTTTGAACGGTGGAAATTATTTGGTAGAAGAAAATGGAGTGGTTGAGAAGAAGAAACTCGTCGGGAACACGAGGGATTAGGGAGGAGAAACGTGCAGATCACGTGTGGGAGAGAGAGAAGGAGAGGAGATAGAATAATTCTCAAATTTTATAACTCACTGAACTGTCTCAAATCAATTGATCACCATCCCTTTATATAGGAGGGATGGGATTACAAAAATAGAAAACTAATTTTAGATTGACAATTAATTATCCTAAAATGACTCTAACTAATTAACCGACTAACTACCTAATTTGAAATTCAAAAATCTCTAACTGATTTATTGAGATCACATGCGATCTCATTTATTTAATTAAAGATACGACAATAAACGTAAATAAAATTGACCGATAAAATTAGATAAATATTCGGCCCTATATTTGACTCCACGCTGCATCACTTTCCAAAAGCATATAGCATACCTCTAAATTCTGTCAAGCTTCATAAGCGAGACGACTATGCATGGAATTTATTGATCCCAATATCTCAAGAGTGAGCTCATGTCTTCCGGTTCAGAAGTGGACATGTATGATCCTTTTGAGAGATCGTATCACTCATATACCCTTATATGCACACCAGTTCGCCAGTATATAGACTTTGATTAGGCCATCAATCTATTGGTCTACCAAATGTACATACTTAGACATATAGTAACACGTCTGTCTCCGGTCAGAGGATGTGTGCCTATATCGTGACAGCATACGATGTAGGACTTTGGTTATCTTAATCTCGTTAAGCCAACTCTTTGACCTAACTAATATGACACCTTCGAATCTCTATTCCTATGCAGAGAACCTACATCAAGAGGTCGGTCAGATATCAACCTTTAGAGATAGGATTGCCATCTCCCACTCAGACTGGAGATCACATCTTGACAATCATTTGACGGTACTTGATGAGTCATCAATCTAACTCTTTAGATATTCATCCCAGCACCAACCTCTATGATTCAACAATTGAATCAACAGCTTTATGATGTCAAGACAGCCATGGTACATGCTTTATTATACAAATTAGTTATTCTTCATTTTAGATCAGGGAATGATATTTGCAATAACATTTATTGCATAATGGCTCGTCGTGGGCTCGCATGTTCAACATATTGGTCCACTCAGGCTTTTTGAATTTTGAAATGGAGCCTCAAACTGTAAAAAAAACCAGGTTCAATGTGGTTTGAATGTGAACTGACAGCCAATTCAACCACCTTATGCTCATCAAGAAAAGGACAGAAATCTGAACAATGCAAACAACACAATTTGCATTAAACACGTCATGAGGAATCCACCACTTCCTGTTGTGGAATCAACCTCATGCATTAAACACGTTAATTGACAAGATTTTTGTATCAATTTTTTTCTTCAGCTTTTCTATCTATTTTTACTTCCATATTTGTAGATTTTTTGTACTTGATTCCTCCCAAAAGAACCGCTACCAGAACTAACCCCATTTGGTTTTTCCCATTTTTTTTGAATGGTGACATTATCACCATTCAACAATTCAAACAAATTAAACCATCATTTAGACCACCAAAAACAAAAGAAGACGCCTATTTTATTCCTCGGCCAGTCTGATTTTTTTATGCCAGGTTTAAATTTGACATTGCACAAAATCCACATTTAAGATGCAACCTAAGAATTTTCTGAAGTCAAATATGCAACCTAAGATGGCCATAAACATTTTGACAACATTTAACTACTGTGATAAAAAGATAGAGAAATGCACTATAACGAATGCTTAAAGATCAATAAAAAAAGAGGAAGAGAGTTGCACCTCGAATATAATATTGATCACAGATTTGTCTCAAGGAATAATGGTCACCTGTTCCAGTATCATAATTATCTTCGAAAATAAGTTTCTGAAAACCAGCTTTTAGAGCTTGCTTCAGTCTGCCACATAAAACAAAGAGAAGTTTAGATAAAATTTAAATGACACAGGTTTCTATATCACACTAGCAAGCACTAGTCATTTATCACGTAGTGGCACTTGCATTAAATAGATATACAGTAGCAATTTTGGTCAATAATGGTGTTAAGTGCTTGGACCAAGTGGAACGGGGGAAAAGTTATGCGATAGGTTTGCAATACCAGGCTTAGAAAACAGCACAACATCAATTCACTGCTCAGCAATTTATTTACCTCTTTAATTCATTCTGATGATCATCAAAGAAGATAAGAACCTTGCTCAGATCGGAAATACCATGCTTCTTCATCACGCTTCTCCAATCCATGCTTCCGAAATCCACGAAATCTTTTCCGGCGAAATATGTACAGTTCCCATCAACATATGCAGGCCCCTTCCTCAAGTATTTCTCTGGATGGCGAGGAGAAAGTGAGATGATCCAAGTGTCTGGTCTCGCCTGACGAAGAACCCATGTAGAATGACCTTTAAATGCACCGCTTTCAATCATAAGATCTGGCTTGAGCCAACGTGCCATGAACCAAAGCCCAAAGCTGTGGTCAAATCCCATTCCAAACATGTTATTTTTAATAGGGCGTGTTTCATAGATTGGTACAAATTCTTCCAATCCTCTAAGCAAATCCTTTGACGTCCATTCAACAGTTCTCCCTTGTTTCGATCTGCCTTTAACAAAAAAAGACGAAAAGAGCTTAAGGACTTCAATCTCTATCTCATTGAAAATTAACTGGTAATGATCATTCGAGTAACTGCTAGGCAGAAATCAGTACATCCCATACTACCTCTTTGAACTTGATATCCCCCTCTTTTCAGGATATGGAAGAAAAATAGCAAAGACTATGCTTTAGTGAGCTAGTAAGACATGGACTTGCATTATGGTGTATTAACCATCGCTTACCATGCCACTTAAAATAAAAACAAAACAACAAAAAGGGGGAAACATAAGTTGCTCGATAATCAGTGAATGTTAAAAAAGCATGCACACCAGCAATGACCCCTCATCTAACTTCCTAGCTTGTTGTATCAAGCAAGAATTGTGTCTCGAGACCTTATTTTCTAGCATGTTACCAATGGGTTGATCCACTTTTGAAGTTAATCTCTTAACTAGCTAAATGGAAAGAGGAGGGATGACATACTACTAAACACATTTCCACATCCGACGGTAATACAATGTTGTTTAATACATCTCAGCAATTCCTCAACACATTTCCACAAGTCTGAAAGTAATACAATGTTGTTTAATACATCTCCACAGCAATTCCTCAATCTCGCATTACTCCGATCATCAACAACACACATCGGATTTCACATCAAACTCATCCCAAATATCATTTCCTTCCCAAGAAGTATCACTCCAGGGTGATTCCCCATGTTTAGTTACAAGATAAAAGTAGTCCTTCATAAGGTTGTGTTTAATAAAATGGGAGAGATAATGGCTCCTTATCGATGAATAAGGAAGCCATATCCCCGAATAAACAATCACGAAATAAGGATAGTTCCAAAATAAGCAATCCCGAAACAAGGTAGTCATATTGTGTTTACATTGTCTATTATGTCTACGTCTAGACCGCTTATTCCATAAAATAACCGGAAAAGAATTAGACATAAACCTCATTTGTTCCTTCACATTTATTATTCCTCGTCGTAGAAACTTCCGGCTGTCCCCCACCATCAGAAGCGGTCTTAAGATGACCTTATAGATTGAACAATACCAAAACAACAACCTAGAAAGCTCCATACGCAACAATTGAACCGTGTGATTCCGCAATGCATTGCGACCTAAATTACACATTTCCGGAGTCCCAACAATCCAAATTGTACCAACCAAAAAAAATAAGGAAATCAGATACAGACAAAAAAAGGCGCGGACAACAGATCCAGAGATGGGAGACGAATCTCACAGGAAGGAACCCCGAGGAATCCGAAGTCAGACGCCAAGCCCTCGATGGCGCCGGCGCCGTGGAGGGCCATCCTCCCGAAGGCGTCGTAGGGCGAGGATAGGCACGCAAAGCCCCGCGATCTGAAGGCGGCGAGGGCGAGAACAGAGACGGTGAGTAGGATGAGGAGGAGGAGGAGGAGGGAGGAGGGGGAGGAGGAGGAGGGCCTGGAGGAGAGGCAGAAGAGCTTGAAGGAGGGGCGCGGGGGCCAGAGGAGGGAGAAGTGCTTGCGCTTCTTTGACTCGTCCTCGCCGCCGTCGGACGAGTCGGGACTTGGCGGCGAGCGCCGCGCCGAGAGGACGCTCTCCTGCATTCCTCCTCCTGCGGGGATGGCAGTGAAGTGTCTCGCGGCTCAGTGAGTGAGTCAGACGAGGAGATGCCCCTCTCACATGTATGCCAAGGCGTGGATGGTACTCCAAAACATTTGGTGCCGTTCACAAGTGGGATACGGAGAATTAAGCTATTATATCCTTGGGTAAATTATAATTTGGGTTCTCATCTACGAGTCCGATCTCAGAATAGGTCACGATCTTTAAATTGTAACGATTCGGGTCTCATGACCATTTAGGAAATAGAAATTTTGAGGTTCATGATGAATATGCCCTTGTTGTAAAGGGAATGGGGGTTGGGTTCCAGCTTTTAAAAAAAGGCATACTCGTCATTAACCCCAAAAATTCCTTACATTAATGGTCCTGGGACCCGAATCGTTACAATTTAAAGATCGGGACCCATTCTGAGATCGGACCCATAGATGATGACCCAAATTATAATTTACCCTATATCCTTTATTTCTGTTGAGTTACATGGTAGGAGGATCTGTAGGACGAGGAGATATAAATTATACTTATTTACTATATTCTTTGTAAGAATGGATAGAAGTTAATTATATTAGATAGAATTGTAAGATAATTAATAGTTACTTGTATTTTTATGGCGGAAAAAAATGATGATGGAGGGATAGAGTTTCAAAACATATCTCTGTGTTAACTCCGGAACTCAAATATTGATCATCTTTAGAGAGAGAGGGAGAGAAATCTTGTGGGATAATGAGAGATACATACAATGTATACCTCAAACAAGTAATGCGTGAATGTTTCTTATATGGATTCATCTTGTATAAATTCAACAAGGGCATGTAACGGTACTATCATTGCTGAAATAGGCATATGATACAGCGAATTTGGCGAGAAAAGAAATATAGTAGAAGTCCCTTGATCTCAAAAATAAGATATTCTTATTTCAACATATTGAGTAAATTATCTAGTTTCAATCATTTGTTGAACTTATGTAAAATAGTTCTAGTGATCATCATTTGTTCCACCAACCATTTTATTCCATCATATATCAATTACTAACCATACTTAAGTGTCACAAAACTTCTTGATATTGCTCATGTTTGATAGTGATATAATACCAATTAATATATCTCTAATAATCCCTTGATTTCGCATTATTCCAAAAATTTACTTCACAGAAACTCATGTCATCCTTCGAAATAATGATTACTCCAAGGGTTCCTCCGCCGAGGGTTCGTCCAAACTTTGGTTACAAGTTAAAAGTAATATTTCATTATGTCAACCCTCAAAGTAAATGCAACTTAAGACTTTATTTTCATGAGAGCGAATATATCTTTTTCCGTGAATAAGGATGCTTTATCTCATGACAACTAACCTGAGCATAAAGGAGTTTTATCTTGGAATAAACAATCAAATAATAATGTGGTCATATCATGTTTACATCAACCATCATGCTTAGTCTAAAGTACTTGTTCCAACTTCTAAAAAATCAAATAAGAATAGAGGAGAAACATCACTTATTCATTATAATCAAAGGAGGCGTTTGATTTATAGATTGAGAAGTGTTAAAATAACCACTTACAAAACTCCATCGCAATTAAAAAACCAGCACAACTATAACTGTATATTAGTTAAATTATCTCACAGGTTAAGAGAGTGGTCTATGGGATTCCATGACACATAGAGACCTAAGTTGCACATTTGCAGAGTTCGAGCATTTCCAAATGTACAGATATGAAAATAAAAAAAACGGACACAGATAAAAGCGAGCGGAAAATAAATACATATGTGAGATAAATCTCACAATAAGGGATCCCAAGAGATCCGTAGTCGGCGGTAAGCCATCGATGGTGTCGACATCGTAGAGGGTTCCTAAGGGCATTATAAGGTGAAGATAGGCACACAAAGCCATGTCATCTAGAGGAGGCGAGATCGAGAATATCAGCAATTAAGAGGAGGAGGGAGGATGACGACCTAGAAAAGGGGTAGAAGAGCTTAATGGAGGGGCACAAGGGTCACATGAAGGAGAAGTGTGTGCGCTTCTTCGATTTGTATTTGCTGCCATCAAAGAAGTTTGGACTCGATAATGAGTATCGTGTCGAGTGGATGCTCTCTTGCATTCCTTATTATGTGTGGATCAACGCTAGCAAAGTGTCTATGTGGCAAAGTGACAGAGAGACAAGGACATGGTGCTCTCCCACCACTTAGATGTATGCCAAGGTGGGATTGTTGAATGGGTGGCCTTCCAAACATTTAAATGCTCCATCTTATTCAATAAATTTCCAAGATGCCCACGTCAATCACAAGGAATATTTTTCCATAATTTTCTACAATATATTTGAATTTAAAATGATTAAACAATGTTAGAATCATTTTTATCAAAAGACTAAAAATAATTCAATGTATCTCTACGCAAGATCCATATCATCTGAAATGAAAGAGGGTTAAGTAAGACACAAAATGATACGCGGATCCAATTTTAATGGTATATGATTTTGCTACATATCTAGTAATGTTCTCAAGTGTATAATTACAAATAATATGAATAAAATAAAGCATAAAAATTTTTGATAGGGACTTATTTTGATATTGCACAGATGGAGATATTTCCTTGCAAATTACTTTAGGAGAGGGTATGGGCTTAATATATGGAATGATGAGGGGTAGCACTAAACGGAATTTAATCGTTGCCTTGTGCAAAAATTACTAACATGAGAGTTTCATATCTCAATGAGATCTATAATTTGCATATAGAACTCAAAAACAAACAAATTCATTTTATGCAAACTGACAATTTTGAGGTATTTTATAGGTATAACATATCAATTTTTGATGTTCTAACTTTTTTATTTGAGTTTTATTTAATAATATATTGAATAAGAAAATAAAACAAACACTACGTCGGTATTTACACATCAATCTAATTATTTAGAATATTACTTATTAAGGAAAAGATAAAATAAAATAGAGATAAGGAATCATATGATACTTTATTAGGTCAGAAGTTACAATTTCACCTTTTCCCCCATTTCTTTGACTTTTATGACTTTTTGAATTTTATTTTTTTTTAGTTGGTTAAAACATAAAGAAAAGAATAAATAAATAAATAAATAATTTAATTTAATATTTTACAAGAAATAATGAGATTAAAGTCAGATCAATTATATAATATATAGTTGTCACATGTGAACTCCATTTATTTTTAATTCGATCTTATTATGTAGATAATTTGATGTCCATTAATTTAAAAGTGGGTAGAGTTTCATAGGGGACTGTATGGGAGATATGTGAATTTTCTAAAGACTTCTTAAATTAAGGTTTAAGTTATTTTTCCATTTATAGGTTAGCATCATTTTAAGACTTTCTATATTAAAGTTAGTTTCATGTACGATTTAGTTAGTTTTATGTAATTTTGGTATTACTATGAATTTATTACAAAAGTCAAAAGATTGTACAATACATACAAGTGAATACATACACATTAAGCTCATTTTTTTCATTTTGTTTCTTGTCCTTAGTGATGAGTTAATAATGCATTTAGTCCACTTTTACTTCTTAGGCTGACTATTATTTTATATTTTATATGGACTTCTATTTTTTAAGAAAATAAGGACAACGCTCAATATAAAGTGGATGTATCGTAGATACATCAAATATAAACTTAAACTTTGCTAGTCCTTTACCAAACATTTATTTGAATAATAAGAGAAAATTAAAATTTTGGTTGCATTCTTGATAGTGTAAGTGATAGTAAACACTTTTCAATCAGTCCTTTCATATCTAACTTGTTTAAGTGAAGTACCAACCGACATTTACTCAAAAGGAACTCAAATTCTCCGGTTCTCAGACTCTATGTGTACTATATAGGTAACATGTATGACTTAAAGTGTTGATTGCATCAATTTATTTCGCCCAAAAACCAATTGTGTGAGGCTCAATTAGAGACTTGATCCTCAACTCTAGTTCCATAAGTGTATTTATCTCAATACATCGTCTCTTTCATTGTCAGACTCAAAAGGGTGTGAGCATAAAAGGCCAAGTGTGAAATGATTGGGATTGTGTCTTTATTTTCTCATCTCTCATGGGACATGGATTACTCGAGTCCCTTATACACTTTACTATATATATATATATATTCATTTTTATCTTTATATTGGAATCAACATGACCATCAAAGATTTTGTATTGCCAGCATTTAAGTGCACTGAGGTGCACCTTTTTCAAGTACATTATATGCTTCCACACCCACGCTCATACCATTTACGATGCAGATCCCATTTTTGTGTTCGCACAATTCTATTTAGTATAATTTGTCGTAACATTAGAAAGAGACGATATTATGGCCTACTTTTCTTAGTTCAAGTGATAGCTCAAAAGCTTGGAAGAAATTCACACCAACGTTATTTGCAAATATATTTTTGGTGGATGGGAAATTTTAATTTTTTCAGCAATTAAGAGGAGGAGGGAGAATGACGACCTAGAAAAGGGGTAGAAGAGCTTAATGGAGGGGCACAATGGTCACATGAAGGAGAAGTGCGTGTGCTTCTTCGATTTGTATTTGCTGCCATCAAAGAAGTTTGGACTCGATAATGAGTATCGTGTCGAGTGGATGCTCTCTTGCATTCCTTATTATGTGTGGATCAACGCTAGCAAAGTGTCTATGTGGCAAAGTGACAGAGAGACAAGGACATGGTGCTCTCCCACCACTTAGATGTATGCCAAGGTGGGATTGTTGAATGGGTGGCCTTCCAAACATTTAAATGCTCCATCTTATTCAATAAATTTCCAAGATGCCCACGTCAATCACAAGGAATATTTTTCCATAATTTTCTACAATATATTTGAATTTAAAATGATTAAACAATGTCAGCATCATTTTTATCAAAAGACTAAAAATAATTCAATGTATCTCTACGCAAGATCCATATCATCTGAAATGAAAGAGGGTTAAGTAAGACACAAAATGATACGCGGATCCAATTTTAATGGTATATGATTTTGCTACATATCTAGTAATGTTCTCAAGTGTATAATTACAAATAATATGAATAAAATAAAGCATAAAAATTTTTGATAGGGACTTATTTTGATATTGCACAGATGGAGATATTTCCTTGCAAATTACTTTAGGAGAGGGTATGGGCTTAATATATGGAATGATGAGGGGTAGCACTAAACGGGATTTAACCGTTGCCTTGTGCAAAAATTACTAACATGAGAGTTGCATATCTCAATGAGATCTATAATTTGCATATAGAACTCAAAAACAAACAAATTCATTTTATGCAAACTGACAATTTTGAGGTATTTTATAGGTATAACATATCAATTTTTGATGTTCTAACTTTTTTATTTGAGTTTTATTTAATAATATATTGAATAAGAAAATAAAACAAAACACTACGTCGGTATTTACACATCAATCTAATTATTTAGAATATTACTTATTAAGGAAAAGATAAAATAAAATAGAGATAAGGAATCATATGATACTTTATTAGGTCAGAAGTTACAATTTCACCTTTTCCCCCATTTCGTTGACTTTTATGATTTTTTGAATTTTATTTTTTTTGTAGTTGGTTAAAACATAAAGAAAAGAATAAATAAATAAATAAATAAATAAATTTAATATTTTACAAGAAATAATGAGATTAAAGTCAGATCAATTATATAATATATAGTTGTCACATGTGAACTCCATTTATTTTTAATTCGATCTTATTATGTAGATAATTTGATGTCCATTAATTTAAAAGTGGGTAGAGTTTCATAGGGGACTGTATGGGAGATATGTGAATTTTCTAAAGACTTCTTAAATTAAGGTTTAAGTTATTTTTCCATTTATAGGTTAGCATCATTTTAAGACTTTCTATATTAAAGTTAGTTTCATGTACTATGTAATTTTGGTATTACTATGAATTTATTACAAAAGTCAAAAGATTGTACAATACATACAAGTGAATACATACACATTAAGCTCATTTTTTTCATTTTGTTTCTTGTTCTTAGTGATGAGTTAATAATGCATTTAGTCCACTTTTACTTCTTAGGCTGACTATTATTTTATATTTTATATGGACTTCTATTTTTTAAGAAAATAAGTACAACACTCAATATAAAGTGGATGTATCGTAGATACATCAACTATAAACTTAAACTTTGCTAGTCCTTTACCAAACATTTATTTGAATAATAAGAGAAAAATAAAATTTTGGTTGCATTCTTGATAGTGTAAGTGATAGTAAACACTTTTCAATCAGTCCTTTCATATCTAACTTGTTTAAGTGAAGTACCAACCGACATTTACTCAAAAGGAACTCAAATTCTCCGGTTCTCAGACTCTATGTGTACTATAATAGGTAACATGTATGACTTAAAGTGTTGATTGCATCAATTTATTTCGCCCAAAAACCAATTGCGTGAGGCTCAATTAGAGACTTGATCCTCAACTCTAGTTCCATAAGTGTATTTATCTCAATACATCGTCTCTTTCATTGTCAGACTCAAAAGGGTGTGAGCATAAAAGGCCAAGTGTGAAATGATTGGGATTGTGTCTTTATTTTCTCATCTCTCATGGGACATGGATTACTCGAGTCCCTTATACACTTTACTATATATATATATATATATATATATATATATATATATTCATTTTTATCTTTATATTGGAATCAACATGACCATCAAAGATTTTGTATTGCCAGCATTTAAGTGCACTGAGGTGCACCTTTTTCAAGTACATTATATGCTTCCACACCCACGCTCATACCATTTACGATGCAGATCCCATTTTTGTGTTCGCACAATTCTATTTAGTATAATTTGTCGTAACATTAGAAAGAGACGATATTATGGCCTACTTTTCTTAGTTCAAGTGATAGCTCAAAAGCTTGGAAGAAATTCACACCAACGTTATTTGCAAATATATTTTTGGTGGATGGGAAATTTTAATTTTTTCTGGTTAGCTCCTCGAACTTACCAAGTTGGTGTATATTGATCCACAATTTTAATGCATCCATAAACACACACATGACACTTAGGATAATTCAAGTTAATACATAGATCCTTGTCCCCATACCGACTACATACTCACACTCAAGTTGTATTTGACGATTAAAACTCCTTCCCATTATCAAGAATCATACAATCAAGTCTTAGGTTAATCTCTCTTATCCTCAGTCCTTGGGTAGAAGGATGACCCGTCACTAATAAGTGCATGCAATCATGTAGAGTGAAGTGCGGGTTATATCGTTTCGAAGTTCATAGATTTTATAAATGAGATAACATGCATATCTTCCATCTAGAGATTTTCAATAATTTAAGTCCTAAGAACGTCTTGAATAATAGTGTGCTTCTCGAAGTTGAGAGTTACTTCAAACCAAGTGGCATGATATACAACAAGTATTTCGTGCTTGTGCAAGTGTTAGGAATCCATATTTTATTATTATGTTTATTTTTCCCATATTTGTGTATTTTTAGACATATTATACTTTAGAAATAATGTGTATTATTTATAAGAATTTTGCAGATTTGTACAAATGTTCTACATATTTACATATGATTTTACACACTATTCACATTTTAGAAGTGTTATCCCATATACCCATATTTTTTATTATTATATACAAAAAGTACATTAGAGTACGAGTTATGGGTAAACCCACATATATAGCTTGTGTTATGTCCTCACTGCATAGAGAGAAAAGAAGACATAGCTCGCATACCAAGCTAAGAAAGTGCAAAGTCAACCCCTACCACACCCCATACTTAGGCTATGATCAACTTAAATATAACATAAACAAGAATATGACTGTCAAAGGCAAGGAATGAATGAACAAGAGAAGCATGAATAATCACAGTGAGTACTGACCCCTATAATATCCCAAATATTGGTATGTGGCAAGGGACTAAGGGGACCTAGAAGGATGTATAAAAAGACAGAAAGTAACTCAGGTCACTCATCATACTAGTTAGAATGTGGTCATCCAAAATATAGTCACCGTTGAAAATGAAAACGCAACTGGGGTGAGTGATCCGAAGCACGTGAGATAGAATGTAAAAAATGAAAATATTTACAAGGCAAAATGAGAATGTACAAGCTCAGAAGATTTTCTAACAATCTTCAATTAGTATTGGGTTATAAAAAATGCATCTCAACATCAGGATCATCCGTAAAATAGTAGGACTAAGAACCACAGGATTCCTGATCAAAGTTGATGCATGGGTCTTGCTCATATATGGTTTAAGTGCACTACAACAAAATGAGTCAATGACGTTTTTTAAATCCATCACTATATTGTCCACTGTTAATATACAACAATGATATTATCCACTGCTATACTTTTTATACTTGAAATTATCAACTAATATCATATTTCTTGCTATATTATTAGCGACAGTCATATAACAATGCTAATTCATTGCTATATTTTAAAGTTTTAATTAATCACTGATAAATTTTAAACTAAAATATTAATGATGATTTGTTAAAATTTGAAAAATAGCAAAGATTAAGTATTAGTATTTGCTAAGTCGATATGTAACAATGATTATGACATTCTTCGCTAATTTAAAGTATAAAAAATAATTTCACAATGAATAATATGGTATTATATATATTTAACAACAGAAGATATAGTGATGGATTAAAAAAACATCATTATAGATGCTTTTTATTATGGTAGTAGATATGGATATGAATTTTTAATTTTGGTGGATACAAATATGAATAAGGATATGCGCTTGTTTTACAAATACGAGTAAGAATATATATATATATATATATATATATATACATATATATCATTTTTTAAAAGTTATGAATATGAATATGGCCACATGTTTTTTTGACGGATATGGATATTTGTATTAATGAATCTATGCATATGTACTATATACATATACCACTGTGTATACAGAGATATCTTTGTCATAAGATTACATATAATAGATTGTATTTTAGTGTCATTTTCAAATGCAAGAAAAAAATAAAGATATTTATACTATTTGATTATTTATTGTAAAAGTTATTTAGTTTAACATATTATTTTCTTCCTTTTTATTTGTAATTTATGTAATATTAATGTAATCAATTATTGATTTCAACTTTACAAAACCTTTCTTTTGAAAGCAAGTGTTACTAAACAATTATTATCCGTAGGATAATTCATATTCGTTTATTAAACACTTGTATATGAATTATGATTATCCATTTCCATATCAATATCCATATTTCAGGTTATAGTAGCAATTTTCAATATCCATAATGTCTCTAATTCTGCATCCATATCTGTATCCAGAATTCCAAATTAGGAGTATGGTAACACCTATAGCCTTTTACATCCTTACGGTACAATATATGAACTTGGCTTAAATTTATGGTATTTTTACACCACGAACCGTAGAAACTTTGTCAATTACCTTCTCAATCATGTAAACTTCATAATTACCACCTTAACCCTGTAAACTTGTTCATTGTTACACCACGAACCTTGCAGTTAATTTGACTCATTTTGAGTCAACTTGCTTGAGTCAAAGCTGAGTTAATCAAACTACCTCATAATCAATGTAGATTTTCACTCCGTCTCTCTCCTTCATTTACTCCATTTTTATTCCTTTTCTCACCCCTCTCCATTGCGAGAAACACAACACATGTCACCTTCTTACAAGACAAGGTCAGAGCGGTGCTCGAGAGCAGGTTGATGATGTTGATGTAATGGTGAGAGGACGATGCAAGGGAGGGATGTAGAGGTTGGGCGACGTTGGGTGGGTCAAGGCGGCTTTAAGTGGGATGAGGGAGGAGGTTGTGGTGGATAGGGAGGGAGCGGGGCTCGGGGTGGTGCTGGGAGGTGTCAGGGTGGCCCCTACAAGGTGAGGACGAGGAATCAGGAGTGGCTTCGACGATGTGGGGAGGAGGATGAAGTGGATGAGGATGAAAGCGGTGGTTGTGGAGGTAGCTCGAGGGATGACAGTGGTGCTGGCATGTAGCCGGGAGGGGAAGTCAGAGGCAGATCGACAGAGTAGATCTGGAGGGAGAAACAAAATAAGGAGGAGGGTATGGATAATGCGCATAACACACCATAGGAGGATACAAGTGCAGAAGCCTAAAAGGATGTCAATCCAACAATCCCAAAAGAGATGAATGCTTCAAGGAAGCATAGATCTCCAAGTATCCGCAGTCACGCTCCCACCAGAAACACAAGCAATGAACACCCAAATCTATGGATAATGGAAAAATAGAATATGAAGATTTTGTTTCTCTAGTGTTACATGATATTATGCAAATGGATGAAATTTGATTCTCCCATAGATAATCCAATATTCTTCTTATGCAAAACTATGATGATGTCGGGGGATATCGGTCGTGAGGAGGAGGAAACGAGAGAAGAGGGCATCTGTTGTGAAGGATCGCACACATGGAAGGAGATTTGGAGCTAATCCCTACTGGATAGTGCACATGTGTGGTAGAGTAAGTCCAGAGTGTGACCCAACACCATGATGGCTGTGGTCGACGATTGATGGACAAGATCCGTCGACGATAGGAGAAAGAGGTGTCACTGGGAGTCGACGAAGAAGGGAAGTCAAGGGGACGATGATGAATAATAATGGCATGGGTTTGTGTTAAAATATTGATTTGGCCAAGATTCGGTGGTCGTAAGTTCCACACAAAGCGGAAACTCAGTCGGTGTGTTGACCAAACCAAATCTCAACTAAAATCAACAATTAACCCACACTATAGATCAAGCAATAAGAAATAAATGTGGAGTTAAAATTTATTTTTAACTCTGCACAAAAGATGTATGTCAAGTAAGTATGCAGAGAGTTCGAACACAGGGAGACAAACAGGGTAGATCAAACTAATGTGTGTGAGTGAATGTGAGTGATGTCTACACTAATGCAAGGCAAATATTTTTGTGGGTTTTAAAGAATCCTTTATCTAATTTTTTTTATTTTGTATTTTGTTTTTCAATTTTCTGATTTTTATATTTTATATTTTATATTTTTCTATTTTCTTTTTCAATATTGGAAAATGTATACAATGTAATAAAAGTGGTGATACAATATTTATAAAAATATGCAAAAATACTCCAAACTTCAGAAATAAAATCTTTTTAGTGTTTTTTATGAATTTTTTACTGTTTTTGTGGTTTTTGGGTGTTTTTTCAAAATATTGTTGGTATTTTAAATAGGCAAAACAAGGGAAAACAGTGAATAAGCTTGCTGGCCGAAATAAAATGAGGTTGAAAAATACTAAACAGTATCTAAAATTCCTCAAATTAATTTTAAAATATATACAATAAAACCAGGAAGACACAACAACTGAGTTTGTATTTTTGTGATTTTTCTATGATTTTCTAGATTTTTATAAAGATTTTTAGGGTTTTCTAATTTTTAAGATTTTTCTTTTGAAACTTTTAGTGGTTTTTGGACTGACACTAATATATGATGAAATACACAAAATATATTTTTTCTGGAATTTTTCAATTGTTTTTATAATTTTTATGGATTTTCTAATGCAAATAGTGAAATAAAGGCATGTTTTTTATTTTTAATAAATATGAAAATGCAATAAAAATGCAATGCAAAAATATGGCGTGCACATGCAAGTTAACAGGAGCTTAACTTAGTTTTTGTGGAATTTTTCGAAGTAAAAAGATGATTTAAATAATTAAGACAAGCATACAAACATTAAACAAGCCTAGCAGGGATATATATGCAAATACACAAACATCCAGGGGCTACATGCAAAATATCCACAAAATATATAACTAAGACTTGCATTTACTGGACTATAGACAAATTACAGAACCCGGAGGGGCCTCAATACAAAATGTCCAAGCCAAACACCTGCTGCACACGCGCCTGGCAGGGACCTAAATGCAATAAACAAAAAGTTCCAGGGCTCTCATGCAAAAGATCCCAAAGTTTAACACTGTACTACAAAATTTTGGGATTGAAATGAAATAACTAAACCCCAGGGGGGGTCCTTGCAAAAAGCCCACCCCCTCACGCGCACAAGCACGTGAGGTGACGTGGCACAGAACCTAAGTGCAAATAAAATATAGTCCGGGGGTTTACATGCAAATAACACAAATTGTTTACGCTACAGATGAAAGTTTTAAGACTAAAACATAAATACAGAAGGCGCAGGGTTTAGAGTGCAAAATACCCCTTTATGCGCGATCCAACGGTGGATGGTCTTCACTTAAACACGTGGCGTGGATCCAACGGTCGATGGCGCTTCGCGTGGACGGCAGAGATTAGATCGTTTGAGGACAATCTGATGGTGGAGATGCGGCGCGATCCAACGGATGCTGCTCGACCTGGGACGCTTCCAAGATCCAACGGTGGAGAGACTACAAGGAAGAACTACGAAGAACACCGGCGAGGGCGAACTCCTCCGTCCCAGATCTTCGTCCTCCGGCGATGGCAAGGCTTCAAAATGGACGTGGAGCGTCCTGGGGTCCTCCTCTTCCTCCTGGAGTCGTCAAAAATTCTCGGCTAAGGCCGTGACGCTCGCTGGCGGCTAGCGAAGCTGCGGGGCTTCGAAAGCTCCGGCGACCTTCAAAAATGGACTCCAGGCACGCTTGGGCGTGCGTTGACCTGCAAAATGAGTTAGGAGGTCCAGGGCAAACTGCCTGGACCTCTGGATGGGCGTGAAGGAGCGTGAAGCGGCGTGGTGATGAACAGCCGGAGGAGCGCTCCGGCCAAGTCGGTAGAATGGTCGATTCAGATGATGGAACTTGGATTTTTTTGGGGGCTTTTCATCCTAGAGCTAACAGGAACTAAATGCAATAAAGAAATAAAGGGGCGAGATGGGCCCTCAATGGTCGGAACCAGAGGGAATATCAAACCTCGACCGCCAGACTTGCAGGAGGTACGAGAGACTCCTCCGACCTTGGGCACCTTAGCTGAAGACCTCGCGATGGAGCTGTCACCTCCAGGGAGCTCAGGAGCGCAAGAAGGTGGAGAGGGGTGGACCGAAGGGACTCAATTCGAATTCGAAGTTGGAGGGTTCATTTTATTTGGTTTGACCCGAAGTGACAGGGGCTCAGAGATCAACGAAGATTGGAGCAATCGTTGATCCTCGACCCAAGATTATTCATGGGCGAGCTAGGGGGAGGATCGAGGAACAATGTTGCAGAAGGTTGCAACACAAAAAGGTGAAAGATTTGGCCTCGAGAAATCCGTGAAGTCGGGTCAAAAACGAGGCTGTCAGAGTCCTTAGGGGTCTAGGACACCTAGTTGACCAGAGTCAACTAGGGCTTGCGCCTGGTTGGTCCACGTGGACCAACCAGGAAAAACCCTGAATAAATCTTTTATTAATTCGTTTAAAAATAGAAATAAGCCGAATTAAATTATGATTATAAATAAAAAATATTCTTTATTTTATGTAGTATTTTATTATGATTTTTAATTAATTTTATGAGGTATATTTTTATAAGTTTACTTGTTGACCCTATATAGGTATATTACCTATGTATTTTAGTATTTTATTTTTAATTCTATGTATTTTAATTTTATTATTTTTATTTCTTATTTTATAAAATTATAAAATACTTTTATATACACAAATATATTTTTATTTTATTTTTCTAATATGTTTTGTATTTTTAATAAAATACAAGTATGTGTTGTATATGTATACATATAGGTATAATACCTGTATGATTTATATATGTTTATTTTTATTTTTATTTTTCTTTGCATTTTTATTATGATTTTAATGTACACAATTATTATAAGTAATATTTACAAGATTATAAAAATACAAAAATACAAAAATAATGAATGAATAATAAAATGAATATTTTAATCTGTACAGTTGTTCAATGTGGGTCCAAAACTCAACTTTCAAACCGTAGCTCTGTCAAATGCGAAACCACCATTAGATAGATTATTTTATTCTATATACAATTAAAGGTGAGTTTGCTGCATTTGGAGTTTTCAGTTGTGAGATACGGGTCTGGGAAGTTGGGATTCTGGAATTTTACTCAGACCATAACTTTTTATCTGTACATTATTTTTTAGTGGAATCAATTTTGTATTTTTCTTTATTCTGCAGTCTCACATGATTTGACTTTGAAGCTCAAGCTTGCTTATTTGACTTTACAACATATGTACACTCTGGCAGGCATTTTTTTATTTTTGTACAGGCCTGTCCACTTTTTTGGAGTTTTTGCTTTTGCATTTTTTTAGTACAATATACAACAGCATTTACATAGGGAGTTTTCCCTCTTGAGCAAGTAGACTATCCCTCTTTTGAAGCTTTGTTGCAACCCACGATCTCCTATCCTCGAAACTCATCACTACTGGACGGGTTGGGGCGCACTTCCCTCCCTAGAGGAGGACAAGTGTTTCCACCTGTGTGTGTCTCATACCGGCAAATCCAATCCCCTCACCACTCCAACTGAGTTGAGCCATGTGAAAGGTGCAGGTGCCCAAGTTAGGTCATTATCAACAAGAGTCGTGCGTGTGCTCCGAAATACTCTACTTAGGCAGTCAAGAATCCATTGAACCCAGTCTCGTGATCCTCAAAGAATTAAGTCGGCTAGACCTGAAGTACCTCAAACCCAATTCCTATAAGGTTCCTGTTATTAGGTAGATTTTAAGGTCCAATCAAGCTCCAATCTCCGGATTTTACTTAGACTTGTTCAACTATTAAACTCAATCCGAAAAATGCGAATGCTATACAATGCTATGCAGAAAATATTTTTGTGGTGCAATTTTCAAAGATTTTGAACTTTTTATGGATTTTTGAAAAGATGATGACGATGATGCAAATGCAGATGCATTTTTTGTATTTTTCAGAAAGTTTTTTCAGATGTTTTTGGATTTTAATTTTGCAAATGTTTTTGGGATTTTTGAAAACAAAAAGGTTTTGGCTAAAAGCTAGGTAAAAATATGTACACAGGAGTGCTTCTTATATAAACAAGAAGTGGATTTTAAGAGTTTACAAGGGTAAGTGATCAATTTTATAAGTACATAGTGGATTTTGGTGAGATGTTCACATATTCCTCAAACTTATTTGACACAAGTTTTTCAAAGAATTTTGAAAACTATAGTCCAAAATAAATTTTACAAACATTTTTGCAAACATGTACACATATTTGAAAATCATTTTGCAAAAGCTTTCAAAACAGTATAGATAGATTTTTCAAAATATTTTTGCAACCATTTTTCAAACCATTTGCAAATCATTTTTCAAACATTTTATTTCATACAAAGAAAAGAAATTTTTGCAAACCACACATTTTTACACAGGTTGAAAACATGTAACAAAACATTTTCAAAATAGTTTTCAATAGATGTTCACACAGATTTTCAAACTATTCTTCAAACATTTTGTAAAAAACATTTTCACCTGATTTATTAATCATTATATACAAAAAGAATTTGAGGAACAGAACATCTTTTTATTTAAATATTTTTAATGAATATTAAAGAATGATTAGCCATATTATTGAGAAAATACGAAAGTACGAGTTATGGCTAAAGTATATACGTAGTATATACGACCCCCTATACTTAGCTTGAGCTATGTCCTCATAGATCAGAGAGAAAAAAGAAGACATAACTCGTACTGAGTATAGAAAAATCTAAAGAATAAGGAACGAATGAATGAACGAATGAGAAGTCGGCCGTCCCCCCTATACTTAGGATCAAATAATCCTAAGTATAGCAGACTGTACACAACGTAGGAAGGGTCAAGGGTGGGAATGAACAGATCGTACTCAGATTGTCCCCCCCCTATACTTAGGGTAAAATATCCCTAAGTATAGACAAGAAGAGGAGACAATGGAGAGGATCGAAAAGAATAGAAGAAACTCGGGGTGCACACCCCCCTATACTTAGGACAAAGTACGTCCTAAGTATGGAAAACTGTCTACAAGGGCGGCACCTGCTTGATAGATCAAGAATATAGAAAAGGAAAAGAAGAAAAGAAGAAAATAGATCAACAGATGAAAGAGTGGTATAGACAGATGATCTGTACAGCGGAAGATGGACGTGATCACCATGTATGAGATGCAGATAATGTGAGTCAAAGAACACATCTCATACCAGAAGAATGGGGGCAACGTCAATGGTCGGCGGATCGTGATCTAGATATAGCTTCAGGCGTTGACCATTAACGCGGAAGGTAGAGGAAGATGACAGTTCGGATATGTCGATGCTGCCATTGTCATGTACCTTCCTGACCACATACGGACCTTTCCACTTGCTCTGTAATTTCCCTGGGAATAATTTCAACCTAGAATCAAACAACCATACTCTTTGATCGGGCTCAAACTGTTTATGGCTGATATGAGAATCGTGTCATGTCTTCACTTTCTCTTTGTACTGTAGGCTGCTGGAAAAGGTTGTATCTCTCAGTTCTTCCAGGGATGCCAATTCTGCTCTTCTCTGGTCTCCTATACTCTCGGGATCTAAAAGTAACTCAGTAACTGCCCAAAAGGATTTGTGCTTGATTTCCATTATCAAATGGTATGGCTTGCCATAGACGAGACGAAAGGGAGATGTCCCCAATGGATTTTTGAAAGAAGTCCGATAGGCCCACAAGACCGAGTCCAAAAGCTGTGACCAATCCTTTCAGTCTGGGAGGACAACCTTCTGCAAGATAGTCTTTATCTCCCGATTCGATACTTCGGCAAGACCATTAGTCTGAGGGTGATACGGTGTGGCAACCCGATGGTCAATGCCGAACTCGTCTGCAAGGGCCCTAACCTTGTCATTGATGAAATGAGACCCCCCCGTCTGAAATCAAGACTCTAGGTACCCCGAACTATGAAATGATATTTTTCCTCAAGAATTTGCACACGGTTTTAGCATCTGCGGCTCGGGCGGGGATGGCCTCAACCCATCGTCTGACATAATCCACAACGAGCAAAATATGCTCGAATCACTGACTCTTAGGAAATGGGCCCATGAAATATATCCCCCATGCATCAAAAACCTCACAAAAGTGAATGGGTTGCATGGGCATCATGTCTCTCTGTCCGCAGGTTCCCATTTTCTGACAGTCAGTACACCTCTTCACGAACTCATCAGAATCCTTGAAGAGAGTAGGCCACCATAGGTCGGATTGAAGCACCTTCTGTGCTATCCTTTTTCCAGAATGATGTCCTCCTGCCTCAAGCTTGTGGCAGTATGTGAGGACACTATGATGCTCTTCTTGAGGAATGCACCTCCTCCAGATGCTATCCCCTTCTTCATGATAAAGGATGGGATCCTCCCAATGGTAAAACTTGGCCTTAGCTAGGAAGGTCTCAAGTTTCTGCCTGGGCCAACCCTGAGGGACTGTCTTGGCAACAAGATAGTTTACAAAGTCAGCATACCACGGGAGTGAGGCGACCGCCAAGATTGCCTCGTCTGGGAATGTCTCTGTGATATGTGCACTGGGCTCAAATTCCTCAAGATTCTCCAATCTGGAGAGATGATCCGCCATCACATTCTTCACTCCAGGTTTATCCTTAATCTCAATATCAAATTCCTGGAGTAGAAGGATCCATCTGGTGAGGCGTGCTTTGGCATCCTTCTTAGCCATTAAGTACCGGATGGTGGTATGATCAGTGTAAATAGTCACTCTAGATCCGAGAATGTAAGATCGATACTTATCCAGAGCAAAGACTACGGCCATCATCTCTTTCTCAGTCACAGTGTAGTTCCGCTGCGCGGCATCCAAAGTCCGGCTGGCGTAGTGAATGGAAAATGGTAATCCATCCCTCCTCTGTCCAAGCACAACCCCAACGGCAAAATCTGAAGCATCCGTCATGATCTCGAATGGGAGAGACCAATCGGGTGGCTGAAGGACATGAGCTGAAACAACCATATCTTTGAGAGTCTCAAAAGACGCAAGACACTTATCATTGACAACGAACTCAGTGTCTTTCGTCAGAAGATCAGTAAGCGGTCGGGCAATACGACTGAAGTCCTGAATGAACCATCGGTAGAAATCGACATGCCCCAGAAAAGACCGCAACTGACGCAGATTGGACGGTGGATTGAGTTTTCTGATGATATCCACCTTGGCCGGATCAACCTCCATGCCCCTGTTCGAGACGATATGACCAAGGACCATCCCTTAAGTCACCATGAAGTGACTCTTCTCCCAGGATAATACAAGGTTGACCTCAATGCAGCGCTGAAGCACACGGTCTAGGCAGTCAAGACAAGCATCGAACCCGTCGCCATAGACCGAGAAGTCATCCATGAAGACCTCTAAACAGTCACCCACCATGTCCGAGAATATGGACAGCATGCACCTTTGGAATGTCGCCAGGGCGTTACATAGACTAAAGGGCATCCGTCTGAAAGAATACGTCCCAAACGGACAGGTGAATGTCGTTTTCTCCTGGTCTTCGGGCGTAATGGCCACTTGGTTATATCCAGAGTACCCGTCAAGAAAGCAGTAATGACTCTTCCCAGCTAGCCACTCGATAATCTGATCAATGAAGGGTAGCGGGAAGTGATCCTTCTTGGTGGCCTCATTCAATCGTCTGTAGTCCACACAGACCCTCCAAGATGTGGGCACTCTGGTAGCGATCTCCTCTCCAGACTCATTGATAACTGTAGTGATACCCGTCTTCTTGGGTACCACATGTAGTGGACTAACCCATTTGGAGTCGGAGATGGGGTAGATAAAATCGGTGCTCCACCACCTTGATATTTCTTTCATGACTACATCTCGAAGATTCGGGTTCAACCGTCGCTGGAACTCACGCGACGGCCTATCGTCCTCCTCAAGATAAATGTGGTGGGAGCACAGAGCCATACTAATCCCCTGGAGATCAGCTATACTCCATCCTATTGCCTTGCGGTTTCTTTCAAGAACCTCCATCAGACGAGATTCTTGGTCTCCAGTCAAATCTGCTGAGATAATGACTGGGTGTATGTCTGGCTCACCCGCAAGGAATCTATACTTCATCGACTGCGGTAGAGGTTTCCATTCTAGACAACTGGGAGGTGGCAGATCTGGCTTCTGATATGTTTGTGTGAAGGCAATCAGGTCTGCATGGGAGAACTCTCGCTCTGCATTAATCTCTGACGAAGGGCTGCCTGCTGAATCATCAATGAACTGCACTGGCTCGCACTCTGTCATAGCTGTTGGATCAGAAGGAATCAGACAAGGCAAATAGTCATCAAAATCATCCCAGTCAATGTCTGAATCCGAGGGATCAGAAGAAGATGAGCAAGAATGAAAATCATCGGCACCACTCGTCCCAACACTATCAGCCTCAGGTGTATCCTCATCCAGGGGTGTTCTCTCCCGGCTCTCGACTGCCATGAGCTTTAGATGTAGTGAATCTGTAGGCAAGGCGAGGGTCGGTGCTACAGGATCTGTCCAGTTGGATTCATCATTGGTCATCACGAAATCACATTCCTGGTGGATGTCTAGCTCTTCTTCTGTCATCTGCGTGGCTTCGCTGGATTGCTCTGAGCATGCTAATTCTCTAGCTCTGGTCTCATCGATCGTCTCTATTTGTATGGTTTCGCCCTCCACGCGAAAGCATACCTTCCCGCTATCATGATCGGTCACCGCCTTGGCTGTGGCCAAGAATGGGCGTCCAAGTATGATGGGGGTATCGGTTACCGACTCAGGGATCTCCATGTCCAACACAGCAAAGTCCACGGAAATTTCAGACCCTGAATGGTAACGACCTCGTCTTTCAATAACCCCTTCGGCCTTTTAATCGACCTATCAGCAAACTGAAGGACTGTCCTGCTCCTAAGAAGAGGACCAAACTCGAATTGGCCGAGTAAGGCTGCCGGAAGAAGGTTAATAGAAGAGCCGCTGTCTAATAGAGTACGATCGAACTGCTGCTCCTGAATCTCGCATCTGACATAGGAAGCTCCTGTATCAGGTCTCTTGGCTGGCAATGTGTTCTGGATGGCGCAACAAGTGTGATGGGTGAGCACATGGATCTGATCTTTGTACCTCCTCTTCCTGCGGACTGTAGTTTCCTCTTTCAAGTTCTTTTTGAGGAAGGGGATGTGCTCAAGTGCTTCTCGTAGAGTCAGCTGAATGTGGAATCTATCAATCATGTGGTTGCTGATCTCAACCTGCTGGGTCTTTTTAGGATTTTCTTTTTTATTCCCCTTCGCCAAGCGGAGTGCTTCCGGGAAGGGGATAGTAGGGGCCTCCTCAGATGGAGGACTAGGAATAGGTCCCTGTGCATGTGAAGGAGGAGAATCCATACAATCATCATCATGCAACACACAAGGATCCGCAATGTGAACAGAAACCTTTCCTTTATTCATATTTTTATTTTTCTTTTTGTTACCACAGTCCATAGATACAAAAGGTGGTAACATCACAAAGGGGGGCTCAACAAAAGTAGATGTGGTGGCCTTAGTACCACCACTAGCACCTGTGTTCGCGGCATCAGCACCGCGCTCTGGCTCAGCATCCAAAATGGTGGCACCAGCACCACCGTCTGCATCTGGTATCACGACGGCCTCAGTGCCGTCGTCTGGATCTCCATCATTGGTGGCCTCAGCACCACCGTCTCTAACATCATCATTAGCAGCCTCAGCACCGCTATTCTGCTCCTCTGGCGCTCCTGATTCAGCTGGTGGTTGTTGCTCAGAAGAGGCGCCGCCTACGGGCATCCTACCGCTCCTAGTAGTCACAAAATCAGCATCATAGAAAGAATAAGACATATCACTCAAATAGTCACTAGGAGAGGTATCCTCTGTGAACTCTACCTGCTCAGACTTTCTTTTCAAACTGTTCGGGTTAGGTTCGATCTGAGTGGGTATGGCGGCCTTGCCTTTGACTATTCCCCTCATCTCCTGCCGGAATTCATCCATTTCTTGCCTGAAGGATGCTCGTTGTTCTGAGAGCAAGCGGGCAAGATCATCGAGAGCTGGGTTCTCAAAAATTGGGGCTTGAGAACCGGATGGGTTCCCTTGTGGGAAATGAGGCTGCTGCTGCTGCTGGTACTGGGGAGGATGGGAATAAGACTGCTGAGGCTGCTGACGCTGCCTCCACTATTATCCCTGATAGGCGGGACGAGGACCCTGCTGGTAATGCTGCTGGGCGTACTGGGGCTGCTGCTGTTGATGTTGGCTGTTCTGTTGTCCTTGAGCGGGATGCTGCTGTTGGGATGAGGAGCCACCGTTGCCCCAACGGAATCCGGGGTGATCACGACGAATCCCGGGCTGAGGGTACCGGTCGTACCGTATCCCATTGACTTCTGTCAATGGTTCCTGCTCGAAGGAGTGTGGAGGAAGAACTGCCAGTGGATGCTCCGGCTGATACACCACCATCTGAGTCTCCTGAGATGACGCCTGCGTTGGGTAGTACTATAGCAGTGGAACCGGCTCTGCCTGTATATGGTTGACTTGGCGGTACGAGGTAGAGGGTTGGTTGGAACTGCTACTGCTGGGGTCATCCCGTGATCTGGGAGGCTGCTGGGAAGAAGTCTGTGCCTCCTGGATGCAAATAATTTGCGTCTTCAGATCACTCATTGTCGGCAATTTGGTCTATCTGGGCCATGCCTTGCATCTGTTTCTTCTCGAGGATCTCGAGACAGTCCAGCTTCTCACTGATTATGCCCATGTCGGTTGCGGCTGATTCAGTTTGGGATGCAGCTACCGACGATGTGTTAGGACCGACATCGATGCGGGCGATCCTCTGGAATGATCCCGCTCCTTGCGGAGGCTTCTGCTGTGTGTAAACACGGGCTTGAGCTATCACAGTTGAATTCTCTGCCATGCCCTCGTAGATGGCCCAAATGTCGTCTTCACCCTTGGAAAAGTATGATCCACCGCAAGAGGCGTTCACTAGCCCCTGCAGCTCCGGTGTCAGCCCACAGAAGAAACATTGCACTAAGTTGGGCTTGGATATGTCGTGATGTGGACACCGGTCAATGAGTTCTCGAAAGCGATCCCAAGCTTCATGAAACTGTTCATTAGGGATCATGCCAAAATTGCTGATCATTGCTCTAGTTGCATTGGTCCGGCCGAGAGGGTAGTATTTCTTCAGATATGCGGTCCGGAGATCTGTCCAAGTATCAATGAATCGCCCCAAGTGTTTGAGCCAATATGCAGCTCTATGAACCAAGGAAAACGGGAAGGCGATCATCTTGATCGTGTCCTCGGTCATCAACCTATCATGGATCGTGCTGCATATCATCTCAAATTCTTGGAGGTGGAGGTGTGGCTCTTCGGTCGGCAACCCATGGAATTTGGGTAGAAGCTGAATGGTGTGGGGCCGAAGCTCGAAATCTCCATGGATAGGTGGAAGTCGGATCCATCGGTGAGTGAGGGAAGCTGTTGGATTGTGCAATTCTCGCATGATGGTCTGTGGTGGCCTCTCAGCGTCAAGATCACCTCCTCCTGCATCAGGTCCATCTCCTCCTCTACCGCCACCGCCCCCAGGTCGGTTTTCTCTCATCTGAGCAATTTCTCTCATCAGATCACCCATGAAGGTACCCTGGTCACGAATCTGCCTCTGCATGGTCTCCAGGGATGCAAGAAGTGAATTGTTGATGGCCGCCTGATCAAATAAGAATGGAGAGTGATCATGGTCATCCAGGTGCTCGCCTTTGTCAGCTATCTCGGGATTCTCTGAAAAGGCAAAGAGGCCATCTCAGGTGCTGTCGAATGATCTGAACTCTGTGATGCAGTAAATTCCGACACTCTTGGACTGATTGAAGGAGAATGAGAAGGGTGGTCGAGGGGGAACAGGGTGGAGGTAAACTCAAGCTCGGAGAGCAGACTCTCCGAGGTAGTCCTAGATGAATGAGGAGGAGTGCTGGATAGCGGTGCCGACAAAGTCGGCCTAAGAGATCTCCGTCCCATCATCTTGATTATTGGGAAGAGCAGGGAGAATGCAGAAGAAGAGGGAAGAAATGAGAAGTAAAATTGCGCACAATTGTGCTGTGTTTTTGATCTTGACCTAAAGAGAACTAGCAATCAAATACAAAACAAGGGTGAATTCACCAACTCAACACATGAAGCTGTGAAGGTTCGGCTTTTATCTTGTCGGTTTTAGCTTGAATTCAGGAATTAATCTTTTCACGAGTCCTTAGAGCGCTACGCCTAAACGAGAGAGAGTACTGCCGGAAGAGTATCCCGTACTTGTCCTCCTCCTGTGTAACCTGTAGCTTGCGCTTTTTGAGGTCCTTGTAACCCTTCATGGATCCCTATTCAGCCAAAGAATAAGAGAGGAAGCCAATAGGTGAAACCGATACTTCGGAACTCGCTCGCAACGGAATCACCCGTGAGCGTGCAAGAGCCTACTCGGACGCGAGACGATGAGACAGACACCCCCGTGAAGGCGTGGCCTAGGCTCGATACTTCGGACAAGGTCGATGCTCTACACAATAGAGAGTCACCAATGTTGACCAAGCCCTACTCGTCCACGTATGGTAGAAGCGCCAATACTTCGGAAATCCAGGAGATACACAAGGCAGCCACAAGCTGGGTTTCGGGCTCTAATCCTTACGAAGCACTCAACTCACTTGGAAGGAGACCTTCCCATGCAACCTGAAAACAAGTGAGGGTGTGACTCTCCCCAATCAATGAATCCAATTACCAATTTTATTTTTGGTCAAGATTTTCTTAGCAGTCCCTTTTTTTAATTTTTTTGGTGTTCTCGCTTCTTTTGAGTAGATTCAAACAAGCGCCTAACGAGTTTTGCATTTTCTTGATCTTACTTTGTCTAAAAATAGAGGGAGAATAGAGTCGGAAAAGCCGTGCAAGTCGACACAAAGATGGAAATCTCACCTTTGTGCCTAAATGATGGATGCAAAGTAAGAAGACTTACAGCGAATCCCAGCTCTCTCCATGCAGGATGCAAAGGAGAAATTTATAAACCTAATCTATATGCCGGTATGCAATGCCGAAATCGTCCTAAGATAGGCAACTGCTAGCATGAAGAACCACAAGTCAACCACCGATCGTCGATCCTAAGAGTCCGGTCTAGACCCCCCTCCTCTTCTCGACACATCAAGTTCAGGAGTAGCGCTTGATGGGGAGGGCTCGCGACGCGGCGGATCTAAGAAAGTGAGTTAACTGTTTAATTTAAACTAAGTCCAAGTACGAGCTATAGGTACATGCAAAGGTTATTAGTGTGTTTGGACCTAATTTAGTCGATCAAGCAGGCCTAAAACTAAGGGCTCAATCCACAAAAGAAAGTGAAAATGAAATCAAAACCGGCAAATGACAGCGGTGAAAAACTCGACAAAATCCGTGGTGAGCCCCTGGGTGAATAAACACCCGGAAATTAGGCCCGAAGTGTCTGAAAGTCCAAGTCCCTGTATTATTACAAATAATGAGTCACTCTCTCACAAAATAAAATGCAAGCTAAACTAAGCACTCTCTCTCACTCCTCCTGCTCTCTCCTGCCGGCTTGGGTAAAGAACAGTCGGCTCCGCTTCCCAAGGATGCTTCGGATCCCCTAGGCGATCCGCCTTGCTCCGTTGTTCCTCGCAAGAAGACAAGAAAAAGAGTGGTCAGAAAGCTCAATCAATATATATAAAAAATGAAAGAGAGACAAAATGAAGCAATGGTAGACAATAAACACAAACAGATAAAAAGATGAACTACTCGCTGTTGCTCCCCGGCAACGACACCATTTGATTTGGCCAAGATTCGGTGGTCGTAAGTTCCACACAAAGCGGAAACTCAGTCGGTGTGTTGACCAAACCAAATCTCAACTAAAATCAACAATTAACCTACACTATAGATCAAGCAATAAGAAATAAATGTGGAGTTAAAATTTATTTTTAACTCTGCACAAAAGATGTATAGCAAGCAAGTATGCAGAGAGTTCGAACACAGGGAGACAAACATGGTAGATCAAACTAATGTGTGTGAGTGAATGTGAGTGATGTCTACATTAATGCAAGGCAAATATTTTTGTGGGTTTTAAAAAATTCTTTTTCTAATTTTTTTATTTTGTATTTTGGTTTTTAATTTTCTGATTTTTATATTTTATATTTTATATTTTTCTATTTTCTTTTTCAATATTGGAAAATGTATACAATGTAATAAAAGGGGTGATACAATATTTATAAAAATATGCAAAAATACTCCAAACTTCAGAAATAAAATCTTTTTGGTGTTTTTATGAATCTTTTACTGTTTTTGTGGTTTTTGGGTGTTTTTTCAAAATATTTTTGGTATTTTAAATAGGCAAAACAAGGGAAAACAATGAATAAGCTTGCTGGCCGAAATTAAAATGAGGTTGAAAAATACTAAACAGTACCTAAAATTCCTCAAATTAATTTTAAAATATAGACAATAAAACCAGGAAGACACAACAACTGAGTTTGTATTTTTGTGATTTTTCTTTCTAGATTTTTATAAAGATTTTTAGGGTTTTCTAATTTTAAGATTTTTCTTTTGAAACTTTTAGTGGTTTTTGGACTGACACTAATATATAATGAAATACACAAAATATAATTTTTCTGGATTTTTTCAAAATGTTTTTATAATTTTTATGGATTTTCTAATGCAAACAGTGAAATAAAGGCATGTTTTTATTTTTAATAAATATGAAAATGCAATAAAAATGCAATGCAAAGATATGGCGTGCACATGCAAGTTAACAGGAGCTTAACTTAATTTTTGTGGAATTTTTCGAAGTAAAAAGATGATTTAAATAATTAAGACAAGCATACAAACATTAAACAAGCGTGGCAGGGATATATATGCAAATACACAAACATCCAGGGGCTACATGCAACATATCCACAAAATATATAACTAAAACTTGCATTTACTGGACTAGAGACAAATTATAGAACCCGGAGGGGCCTCAATACAAAATGTCCAAGCCAAACACATGCTGCACACGCGTCTGGCAGGGACCTAAATGCAATAAACAAAAAGTTCCAGGGCTCTCATGCAAAAGATCCCAAGTTTAACACTGTACTACAAAATTTTGGGATTGAAACGAAATAACTAAACCCCAAGGGGGTCCTTGCAAAAAGCCCACCCCCTCACGCGCACATGCACGTGAGGTGATGTGGCACAGGACCTAAGTGCAAATAAAATATAGTCTGGGGGTTTACATGCAAATAACACAAAATATTTACGCTACAGATGAAAGATTTAGGACTAAAATGTAAATACAAAAGGCGCGGGGTTTAGAGTGCAAAATACCCCTTTGCGCGCGATCCAACGGTGGATGGTCTTCACTTAAACACGTGGCGTGGATCCAACGGTCGATGGCGCTTCACGTGGACGGCAGAGATTAGATCGTTTGAGGACGATCTGACGGTGGAGATGCGGCGCGATCCAACGGATGCTGCTCGACCTGGGACGCTTCCAAGATCCAATGGTGGAGAGACTACGAGGAAGAACTGCGAAGAACGCCGGCGAGGGCGAACTCCTCCGTCCCAGATCTTCGTCCTCCGGCGATGGCAAGGCTTCAAAATGGACGTAGAGCGTCTTGGGGTCCTCCTCTTCCTCCTGGAGTCGTAAAAAATTCTCGGCTAAGGCCGTGACGCTCGTTGGCGACTAGCGGAGCTGCGGGGCTTCGAAAGCTCCGGCGACCTTCAAAAATGGACTCCACGCACGCTTGGGCGTGCGTTGTCCTGCAAAATGAGTTAGGAGGTCCAGGGCAAACTTCCTGGACCTCTGGATGGTCATGAAGGAGCGTGAAGCGGCGTGGTGATGAACAGCCGGAGGAGCGCTCCGGCCAAGTCGGTAGAATGGTCGATTCAGATGATGGAACTTGGATTTTTTGGGGGCTTGTCATCCTAGAGCTAACATGAACTAAATGCAATAAAGAAATAAAGGGGAGATGGGCCCTCAATGGCCGGAACCAGAGGGAATAGCAAACCTCGACCGCCGGACTTGCAGGAGGTACGGGAGACTCCTCCGACCTCGGGCACCTTAGTTGAAGACCTCGCGATGGAGCTGTCACCTCCAGGGAGCTCAGGAGCGCAAGAAGGTGGAGAGGAGTGGACCGAAGGGACTCAATTCGAATTCGAAATTGGAGGGTTCATTTTATTTGGTTTGACCCGAAGTGACAGGGGCTCATAGATCAACGAAGATTGGAGCAATAGTTGGTCCTCGGCCCAAGATTATTCATGGGCGAGCTAGGGGGAGGATCGAGGAACAATGTTGCAGAAGGTTGCAACACAAAAAGGTGAAAGATTTGGCCTCGAGAAATCCGTGAAGTCGGGTCAAAAACGAGGCTGTCAGAGTCCTTAGGGGTCTAGGACACCTAGTTGACCAGAGTCAACTAGGGCTTGCGCTTGGTTGGTCCACGTGGACCAACCAGGAAAAACTCTGAATAAATCTTTTATTAATTCGTTTAAAAATAGAAATAAGCCGAATTAAATTATGATTATAAAATAAAAAATATTCGTTATTTTATGTAGTATTTTATTATGATTTTTAATTAATTTTATGAGGTATATTTTTATAAGTTTACTTTTTGGCCCTATATAGGTATATTACCTATGTATTTTAGTATTTTATTTTTATTCTGTGTATTTTAATTTTATTATTTTTATTTCTTATTTTATAAAATTATAAAATACTTTTATATACACAAATATATTTTTATTTTATTTTTCTAATATGTTTTGTATTTTTAATAAAATACAAGTATGTGTTGTATAGGTTTACATATAGGTATAATACATGTATGATATATATATGTTTATTTTATTTTTATTTTTCTTTCCATTTTTATTCTGATTTTAATGTACACAATTATTATAATTAATATTTACAAGATTATAAAAATATAAAAATACAAAAATAATGAATGAATAATAAAATGAATATTTTAATCTGTACAGTTGTACAATGTGGGTCCAAAACTCAACTTTCAAACCATAGCTCCGCCAAATGCGAACCCACCACCATTAGATAGATTATTTTATTCTATAAACAATTAAAGGTGAGTTTGCTGCATTTGGAGTTTTCAGTTGTGAGATACGGGTCTGGGAAGTTGGGATTCTTGAATTTTACTCAGACCATAACTTTTTATCTGTACATTATTTTTGAGTGGAATCAATTTTATATTTTTCTTTATAAAATTAACTACAACTTTCATGTACAAAGTTTCTTTATTTGATGTATAAAAAGTAGAATAAAAAATGGGTCCCAAAATGAATAAAGAATGAATTAATAAATATAGGTATTTGACCCTTATCTCCCCCTACTTTATTCCTTGTCGACCTATTCATCAAGATGCCTAGGTCTCGGGGTTTTGGGTCATAAAATATCTACGATATTTTATTCTTTTTCTTTTCTTTTATTTATTTTATAATTTTGTCTTTAATTACAGTATTTTATACACTATTGGGATGCACATGCATGAATGCTAAGATGCTATATTTAGAGCTATTTACATGCATTTGCTAGGGTTTTTGATGCCAAAATGATAGAATAAAGATGATGAAATGTGGATTCATCAAGTATGCATCATCATAGATGGGCAATTAGATCCCTCCAAAGTCTAATTACCATATCCATGGGTTTAGTCCCACAATTATTGTGAGTGAGACTCAGTCATTCTGGCAGGGATATATAAGAAGCCCTACACCACATGCAACATATGAGAAAAGTTAATGCTACTTAGAGAGTATGGTTCGACATTAAATCTCCGATGTTCTTCATTTTTAAGTTCTTTATCTCTAATACACTTCCGCGTTCATCATTTTTTACATGATACCAGAGTGGGTTCGATTCTTGAGGATTTACTTTACGTTCGTAATTTGTTCGAGATTTGATTAACATAACAGATTCGATTCTTGCTTATTCTTGGAAATTATTCCTGGTTGTTCTTGAATATTGATTCTTGAAGTTTATTCATCTATAGATCGGTTCATGTTCGAAATTTCTCAAGTTCAAGAAAATTCTAGGGGTTTTTGAAAACTCTGATTCTGTGCCAAGGACAACAACGATCAGAGTGGTTCAAGCCCTAATTCCGTGCACAATTTGGTGTTGAACATCAAGTTCAAGAAAGCTATTAGGGTTCATGGTATAATCCTAATTATATTCAGCAAGTTCCAACAATTCCAACAAGTTCCAAGCTCCAACAATCCTCCAAGTCGATAAATAATTATCTAAGGTTCTCGTTGAGAAACCAATCCCCATGCTTCTTCGTGACCGACCCCTAGGTGATCGGATCCACACGATTCTTCATGCACACAACACACAACGATAAACCATTAGGAGGTGGAGGTGTCACACCCCCTTCCTCCAAGTGATGGTTTCTTGAGCAAAATTTTACACTAAGTTCATGTCGTCCTATGACCGCAAAGTCCTAGACGATCAACTCTATCAAACCAAGTCCCATCGATCTGGAACCTAGTTCAAAGAAGATGGGCCCCAAATTGCTTCTTTCATCACATGCCCGATCTCCTTGCGCGAGGGGATGCACCACCTTCCCCTGATCGTGTGAGCCCTCAATCATGGCAGAGCCACTTCCCCTCTCACGCACATCTGGAGGACCTCAGTGCAGCGGGGACTGACTCCATGTGATGGATATCGATATGAAAGTTCCTCTCTAGCTACACCTTTGATGGTAGCATCATGTTCTACAGATGATGGGAGTGGGCTTCCCATGAAGGTGACCCTAAATAGCGCCATGCAATTTTTTCCTATTGAAAGTTTTGGTGAAGGCCAAGAGAGGCCCTGTGTGAGAAAAAAGGGAAAGGTGATTGAGATCATATTGGTCCCAATAGTAGACTTCATATAAAAAAAGAGAAGAAGGTAGTGGGGTTATTTTTGGGCCCAAAGTTGGGCACGAGTGAAAGAAAAAAGGAGAGACCCAAATGGTCGTGAGTTTTGAAAGAAAAAAAAGTCAAGCATACAAAAAAGGAAAGTTGTACGCAAGAAAGATATTGCTTTGAAAGAAGAGAGGAGAAACGACTGAAAAAAGGAGTCCGCTTATTGTTTTCTTTGTTTTCCCCATCTTCATGTCTTCTCCTAACTTGGTAGATGTCATATATTTTGACCAGTATAAGAGAAAGGAGTATTTTTTAGAGTTCTGCAGAACAGATTCATACTCTCTAGTTCAAATTTAGATGTCCAAATTTCATACTCTTCCTAGTTTGATGTGCACACATGCGTGATCATTATGTGAGAGGTCCCCATCTTGATTTGGACTCAGAGTTTCCATGTGATCCATAGGGACTCCAAAGTAGAGATCCCATTTTCCAGGTCAGTATGGCTCAAGATTTTCATGTAGATTCATAGGGACGTCATAATATAGATCTCATTCACTGAGCTAGCATAGGAGAGACCCAGTTCTCCGATGAGGGGACTATTTTTCATAGTCCATTCTCCAACTTCCGTACACTTCAAAGAGGATGTTTCAAAGCTTTCTTCAATTTGACCCTTTAGAGATATTGAGCAGTTGCAAGTCAAAGTTCTCCATGTGGAGGCTTATTTCAGTTTTAGTGACTCTGCACAGTACATAGCACACTTACTCTGACGAGGAGACCTATTCCAATTCTAATGATAATGAAAAACACAATACATAGCATAGGTTCTACGACGGCGAGATCCAATTCAGTTCACACTCCAAACCCTAAAAAAACTAAAGAGGATTACAACATACAATAGAGGATCCTCTTCTTGACTTGAAAGCGTCATGGCGACTAATTTTTATCTAGTATTTTTTAACGGTAAATCACAAAAAATGCCCTATCTATATGTTACTTACTAATAAGATGACTCATCTTTAAAATGTAAAAAAGAAGGGACTGGTCTTATTTTTCCCCTCAAATACATGTCTATGTAAGCTTTCACGACTCTTTTATATTGATGTAAAACTCTGAATTTTAAAATGCAGGCCCCTTTTTCGTTACATCTGAAGAGATGAGGCCCCTTATCGGGAATTGATGCATAGTTGGTGTGCTTTTTTATTATCTACCCTATTTTGAATTTAGTAAGTAATGTCATATTTTGTCGCTATATTACCAGGAATAGAAAAGATCCTCTACCGAACGCTTTTTTATTTTTTTCCGAAATCAATTCGATCAATGCTTGATTTTCTTTTAAATCCGATATCATTTACTATTTTATCTTAATGGTCAAAAGTTCTATCGGTATTTAAGCAATAAATCTATTTGAAAAGGAACAATACTTTTTTACCGTTGATATTAAATATCAAATGATTTCGGATTTGAACGAAATTTGGTGGATACCGAGATTATTAACAAAGGGTTCAATCTATGCACGGTTGGATTTTTGAACCGATTTGGGACAGCAAGTAAAAGAAGGTTACAACAGCTGTGCTGTAATCAAAGAAAGGATTTAATTGCGAAATAGTCCTTGGAATCATGATTAAATGGCTAGCAATTGATTAAATTCCATAACAATTCGTGTCCATTTAATTAGAATATAATAAAACATATTAGATGACATGTATTAAAATAGCCTGGACATTGTTGTTGTTCTCGTAATGGCTCTAATATTGTCTATCTTAGAAAAAGAAGAGCACGGAAATCTATCTATCTATTGAAAAAACATGGAAAATGTTAATAGCAAGTGGGAATGTTGTAAACGATGGCCATGACATATATATTGATCCAATTCTTTAAATTTACAACAAATATAGTATTTGTTGTTATATTCCTTACAACAAGTCATATAACGCGGTTTTCGTTCGCTTTTTCTTCTGCTCATCGTTAAATTTATGATATTCGTGTCCAATTTATATCCACGCCAACATTCATATTTGATATAAACGAAGTGAATATGGACAGAGAAATAGCCATACCTGACATGTGTCTGATTTGTTACTGTCCCTATTCTCGTTATAATGGGTGGGTATGTGCCCGCGCAAAGGGAAAAGGAAAGTTGTTTATTATGTGTTCGAGGCTTCTTTTTATATAGACAGGAAACTATAAATGATATATTACGTGTTCTATAATATTTCAATTACTATAATACTCCCCTTCAAGCTAGAGCCACTGCAAGAAAAAAATGGTTGTAATGACCATTTTGTATTGACGAAAACGTGTGTTGACGAACAAGACTGTCACCACAATCCTTATAAAGGAAAAATGATAAAACTCCACTGAAACTATAGAGAAAATTGCAGATTATGATATATTTTCATAGTTAATATAATTTCACCTCTTGAACACATATTTCTTGAATGAAACGTGCCCTAAGAAATGAAATAAAAGGAGTCCTCCCGCGGCCACTTTCTGTTCCTCTCACTTCTCCAGAAAAACCCTAGTAACCTCGTAACATTCTCTACCATGGTGGGACTTGGTGGTGGAGACCGAAGTCGAGAAGGAATTGGAGGCGAAGGGTGAGGTGGAGGTGGAGGCAGAGGTCGAGATGGAGCCGAAGGTCGAGGTGAATGTGGAGGGTAAGGTGGAGCCGAAGGTCAAGGTCAAGATGGATAGCGAGGTTGAGCCAGAGGTCGAGATGGAGACGGAGGACGAGATGGAGTCAGAGGTCAAGGTGAAGATCGAGAGCGAGGTGGAGTTGGAGGTTAGAACGGAGGGTGAGGTGGAGGTAGAGGATGAGATGGAGACGGAGATCACGATGAAGGCAGATATCGAGGTGGAACCAAAGGTCGAGATGGAGATGGAGGACGAGGTGGAACCAGAGATCGAGGTGAAGACAGAGAGTGAAGTGGAGTCGGAAGTCCAGACTAAGTGCTAGGTGGATGCGACGGTGGAGATGAAAGGGGCGGTTGAGGTGGAGGCAAAGGTCACAATGGATATGGTGGGAAGGTAGAGTTGGAGGTCGACGTGAAGGAAGAGGCAGAAAAAACTGGCGAGATGTGAGGGCAGACGATGATCAGTGGTCTGAGGTTGATGGTGATATGCGATGGACAAATCATGACATGTATCTGCTTTGTGTCAGTAGGTGATGTTGATGATTGGAGGGTGGACCATGAGAATATTGGGTAAATTTTGGCATTCTAGTTTTACAACACACAAACCCATGCAATATATCTTTTCTTGTGTTTTTCTCTATTTGCTTATCTATGAACCCGATGCTATGAACCCGATGCTATCTACAATTTTTCTATGCATTATAATTAACTTGAAGCTCTTTGAGTTATATCTACTCTTTTTTTATGTCTTGGTTATATTTCTCTTTCCTTGCTCATAAGAGAATATAAAGTTTGTTTTTCCCTTCCCTTGTATGATGTCTGAGTTGAGTGAGTAGATGCTCCAAGAGACACCAATAAATATTATTATATCCCATTAAAGTCATCCAGAAGATCAGAAACAACTGATCACCATCAATAGCGTAATCTCAATACTCATGTGCATGATTCAACTGAGATTTTGATCTTAGTAGAAATTGCTTTCTCTTTTGTTCTACCACCGCAACCATCTGCTTTAACAGCAACTCAGAAAATCATTATTGTAAAAAATGAATGCTCCACAAAAGAAGTTGAATCCCACACGCATGTTAAAGCTCAATATTCCTTGTGTTGATTTATTCAGTGGATGTTTCATATGCAAGTGGTATGATTGCAAAAATGTGGTAGAGCTAATTTACAACATCTGATCTCCTCCATGGATGCTAGAATTAATATGTAGCAATGTTGTCTCTAACTCACTTTTTGGTATGTTAGACTTCACTTTCAGGTAAAAGATCTGAGGATTTATTCATGCAGATCTTTTATCACTGTTTAAAAGATACACATTCACAAGTAGGATTAGTGATTGAAGTGAAATGCAGAGGTCTTACTTTATATGTATGGTACTCATCTACTGAGGCATCAATAATATCATTGTTTGCTATAGTACCTAGGAACAAGCAGTATCTTATGTAAATTTTATTTTATCACCGAATTTTTGAAAGACAAGAGTAGAAATCCTTACTCTGCCCATTAGAAAATATTAAATATTGTGAGAAATGCAAGAAAATAAGGGCCTTTTATGAAACTCTAAGAACAAACTTTGTACTATCATTGTATCAATGTCATACTAATCGGGTGATGGAGTTCTGCAACTGCAGAAATTAAATGTAGGCTTCACAAACAGTTTGTACTAATCTTTTGGTGTTTCCATTCATTATTTGGCATTTAAAATGTCCCTAAAATTTGATCTATTTAAGTCTTTACATCATCCTCTACAAATACAAATTGATCGGCATAATTACCTTTTTTGCACCTATGATACCACACAGTGAAGTTGTATCTTAGCCATGGATTGTGTCAACCACATTGTTGTCCTGCTCGATACAAAATGATCATCGAATTTGATATTTTGCTTAAGATTTTTTTGTAGAGCTCATAGAGCGGGGATGAATATTTCTTATTACATCAGGTGGATTAGATAATTGTTGCCATTTAGTCATAAAGATGACCTCGTTGAATGCATAAATTGGGCGAAGTGGATAGTTGTTAATTGATTTGGCATATTTATAATCCATTTATCCACCTACATCGGGTACATACATGCATTTTATATAATGCATATTGCACGTGCAATCGGTTGGGCATATTTATAATCCATCTACCTATATCATATACATATATGCATTTTATATATGCATACACATATATGTATATCACAGGATCATTGGATGGAGCATGCACGGGGTGGATGATCCATTGGATGTAAAGGTCATGATATAAGGAAGGAGTGCAGGGATTGTGAGTAAAATTTAACATTCTTATTACATGTTTCATATTGTTTTAATAAATTGTAGCTATAATCTTATCTATCTCTATGGTTCTAGTTATTCTATGCATTACATATTCCTATCATTTCTTTTGTAATCATATTCCTATCAAAGACCAAGATTGCTTGTCTTTGACTATTTTGCTGGAATTGTTCTGCATTGAAAAGACATGGAATGTGGGGATTAATATGCTAGAATTGTTATCAGGCCATATGTACAGCTTTCTACTACCAAACTCGAAGGATTTAAGAAGCAAATCTTTGCTACATGAGTTCATAGACAAAAGATTAGAGGGTTATATCATGAGGAAGAGACCTATATGGCAGTTCGTCTTGTTGCTCAATGCGGCAGTGCCGAGCTTCATCTACATCTTGACATGTAAGAAATGTTGGTCATAATGGAAAGTGTACTTGATATTTACCTTTGAATAGGCTCTGCTTACTTGAAGGTGCCATCATTATTAAGCTTGGTAGTAAGTATGGGTTTCAAATTGATTTCAGTGTATAGAAGAACTTCTTCAACAAATCATCACATCAACAATTTAACAAGGACAAAGTTCATTTAATGGACTAATCTTCTTATTCCAGAGAATGTGCTAGAAGAATGACGCTTGCATCCATCGATGCTTTCTTTTTTCCTCTCCTTATACTTGTCTGCAAGCTTTTTGTAAGATATTAAGTTCTGAGTTTCTTTTTTATATTAATAAAATTGTCTCATCACCATGATATTTGGTGTTCTATACGATATTGACTTTGATGGACATTAAATTTCTTTGAATATTTCTTTTGATACATCTTTTTAGTTTTTTTAATCTCCCTATAAAAACACTAGTTGGTGCATTTTTTCCTTTTGTGCAATTGACGACTCAATCATTTTCTGTTTATTGTTAATCTACTACTTCATCTTTTCCAAGTTTATATATTTGCCGTGTTAGTCTGTTTTGTTATATTGGGTCAACGACATTGAAGTGATCATGCCAAGTTCTCAAGGTTAGTAATTCATTTTTAATTTGCTTGGCAAAGAAACTATGAGTAATTTCACAAGGCCATGAATTTGTCAAACAAATCCTAATTGATGTTTCTCCAACTTCACTATCATTGTTTTTATTTTTTTGTAATTTTGTAGGGAAATCTCTTGAGCATGTGCAATCATGGATTATTATGATTACGTGAATACCATGGTTCCATTCATATGAATCATGACCATATATGTTAAATTGCAGGTAATATGTAAATCATGCGAATCGAGATCAATTCTGTACCCTCCCAACTTTTGGATGCCAGTTTATTCAATCATTTGACCGTTCTGCATCAGGTTTGATTCATCTTATAATTCACTCTAGTGATAATATGGACATAATGGATTTGGTCAAACATCTTCATTCGAAAGGAAGGGAATATTTGTATTGTTCTCGTGCATTGTTGCTTTCCCCTCTCTTTCCTCAGTATTTTAGATACTCCTTTTAAGTGCTTTTAGGGATTTCATTGTTGGAAGGGACCAATCCAGCTTCATGCTTTCCTCGCCTTGCTGTTTGTTACGAGTCTTCTTGCTATATCTATCTCTGGAATGCGGTTAATATTGACATTTGTATTAAATAAGATGTACTCCTAATCTGCTTGATCTCCTGGAATGTTTTCCTAGAAAAATCTACTCGAATGTTGTGATTCTTGTCATGCCAAACAACTTTTTTCTGCTGATATTTTCCTGTCAAAGTTTCAAGAGAACATATGGAACCAACATAAAGTCCTGCAATTTCGACACAAGTTATGTCTATCAAAATATCAATAGATATGTGGACATGTTCGTCCTAAACAAAATATAATGCTTAAATTCGAGGCAACGAGTCTATTCTGTTGTATCAAGATATATGGAGGAGAGCTTTTTGTTATTTGACAGAGCTTGCCGTGCAGGATCTGTCAGACTTTTCCCGGTCGTCCTCGATTGGACACAGCGGGAGGTCGGGCCTCTCTTCGGCGTGTCCTTGTTGCATATTCTTTCCGTGATTCTGATGTTGGATATTTTCAGGTGAATGGATTTTTAATTTAGTTGCTTATTTTCTATATGATTTGAAATGAATTCTAAAACTTTATGTTACTTTTGTTTAATTAAATTTCATATTGTGCCACAGGGTCTAAACTATGTTGCAGCATTGTTGCTCCTTGTTATGAAGATAGAAGATGCATTTTGGATGATTTTGTGTTGCTGGAAAATGTTCTAGTGAACGACTGCTACACTGACAATTTATCCGGATGTCATGTTGAACAAAGGGTCTTCAAAGATTTATTGGCAAAAAATGTCCAAGGTAGCTCTCAGAGCGAGTGTTGTTCATGGATGCCCAACAGGGTATGGCCGTCATCATCGAGATCGAGCGAGGAGGAGACCAACGCAACAAGATATCTTCGTTGCGCACTGAGGGAGCCGATACATGCTCCTCATAGCCACTGCAACGTAAGGTCAATGTGGAAGGAGACTGTGCTGCTGGAGCTATTGATGGAAAACCGGTTAAATCTCTGCAGCCCATGAGCTTTGTTGAGTTGTTCCGCTTTGTAGATGGGTTGGATTGTATCTTGATGAGTATAGGTACTGTCGGAGCTCTGGTTCACAGCTGTTCACTTCCTATCTTTCTCCAGTTCCTTGCTAATCTTGTAAACTCCGTTGGGTCGAACACTGCCGATACCGATGCCATGGTTCACAAAGTTGTCAAGGTAATGAGAATCGAAATGTGGGTCTAATTCAATAGTTGTTTCTCTTGATTAATCGGTACTTTTATCTGTTTGCAGTATGTGTACTACTTCCTGGTGGTAGGAGCCGCAATCTGGGCTTTGTCGTGGGCCGGTGAGCTTGTTCTTCGTAGAATTACCCATCGAGCTTCATAGTTCAGTAGCTCATGGCTCTGTTTGGGTTTTTTTTATGAACAAAGATATCATGTTGGATGTGGACTAGGGGGACGCAGAGCACCAAGATGAGGATCAAGTACCTGGACTCTGCTCTGAATCAAGATGTGTGGTACTTTGACACGCAAGTCCGAACCTCCGATGTCATCCATGCCATCAATGCTGATGTTGTAGTTGTTCAAGATGTTATCAACGAGAAGGTGGGAATGCTCCGATACATGGCAACTTTCGTAGATAGATTTGTCGTCGGTTTCACAGCATCGTGGCAGCTCGCTCTTGTTACTCTTGTAGTCGGGCCACTGATTGCCATAATAGGGGTCGTCTCTGAAGCGGAAAATATAGCAGAACATGTGATCGTTGATTGAATTAATTGTTCTTTGCATAATTAGCATATTCTCAAATGCTTGAATATATTCTCTACCATTTTGCAGTCCAGAATTCCAGGACGATCGAGAAAATGGTAAATGTCAAGTCCTTGGACATCATGAACTTTGTCTGAAAGATTTTTGCTATCAATGATGTATTGCAAAATATTTTTCTGCTGCTAAAAACTGGAGATAAACGGGAATAGGGTGATGGTAGCTCTCGTCTCAAGGACAAACATGTAGCCATTGATGCGGTTGTTCTCATTCTTTTTTTTATATATGTAGAAGTTTGTATGCAAGAGTGTCACCATTATATACACATACTTTTTGATTTAATCTACATGTATATTTATTTATATTTATGTAATTTTTCCAGGAAAATAATTTCCATTTGAAAATTCCAGGTAGTTGAGGTTGTGGTGACAGATCAAATTTGTCTTTACAACTATCTTTCTTTTATTACTTTGGTGACGAAATAGACATCACAATAAACATTGTAACAATCTTGTTGTCACTACAAACTGTAATGACCCAGCTTTTGGAGATGAAACAATGGTGATGAATTGGGTGTCCTAAGAACCATTTTCGTCACTACAAAATGTCATTCTGCCACTGCAGTTTTCACACTAAAAGACCATTTTGTTGTAATGAGCATAGATGTCCATCATATTGAGTTTGAATAAATAAATACTTCTAGAATGGTTTCCAAACGAGTGGTTTAGTGGAATACAACAACCGTTTGTTCTACTGATGAGCTGACGTGAGAGGTAGAAATGAAACATGCATGTGTTGTGTCCCTGATCTAATCGATGGCTGGATAATGAAGAGTTTTCGACCGTTAGATCAAACCTTCGAATCGATCAAATGGTTGGCCAAATAAACGGTTGTTACAACAGGTGCTGTAACGCGTCGATCAAGCCTTCAAGGAGCCTCCTTGGTCGTGTCCCTAGGAGTATTTGTCATAGCATGCATGCATGTACCCTCAGCATGCCTTCATTTATATAAAAACGAGTGGTATCTGTACGTAATGAATGGGTGACCATCGAGAGCAGAGGCGGATCCTCTCCTGTTACAACATGTGCTACAATGCAAGGGAGCCGTTGGCTCACTATCGGATGGCCCTCGGAGGGGCCAGAGATGGTTTATGTGGATCCCAGATGGTGATCCAACGGCTTCCTTGTACTACAACACCTGCTGTAACAGTAGAGGATCCGTTCTGATCGAGCCCGGTCAATAATTTTGGAATTCATGTTGCAACAATATCTCGAACCCTTGTGCTCATCCTTGAGCCTGGCCGAGAGAAGGGCCAGATTTTAGAAGAGTTAGAATCTCCTTCCATACAAAAGCTGATCACGTTTCTTAATTCTAATCTAATCTTTTTCTCAGCTTCTCATTTGATGACCCGAAATCTCCAAATCATTTGAAATCGCTTTCAAGGGATCAAAACAACCCAAACAAGAGGCACGTTGCTCGTCATCCACCACCAAATAAACAATATTCTGTTATATTTCTCTGCATGCCAATGAAGACGGCATCCGAACACATCCATGTTATCTATCTAATGCACCACCACAAACACAGATGTCCACATGCCAATCCTCTTGACGGCTTTGATCTGTGCAGCTGTAGCTGCTGACGAAAATTAGTATGGACAGCTTGTTGGGTTCATGTCTAATTGGATTCGTGGACAACCGTCCAAAATACTTAAGCTCAAGTTAAGGACTATATTTTGAGGTGTCACAGAACTCCTTGAGGTTGGATAAGCTACAAGGAAGGTAATCTCATCGATATCTAATTATTTAATGACATCAACATCTCTCTCTCTTTGTGCTTCTAGTTTCTTTGAGATGGGGAATGGGAGGAGGCGTTCTTCCAAGGGAAGAAGGGATAAGAAGCCAGAACAACTAAGAGGGGAGCTAGGTGTAGCTCAGTTGGAGATGATCCGACTGCAGATCGAAATGGTAGATGTATGTTTTCTCCGCCTTCCATCGACACCAAGCATATGCCATGAATTACCCATCATCATGGGATTCTCCGTGATTTTAACTCGCTTGAATTGTCTGATTTTTGAGCATGTGAGTCCCTTCTTAACAACTAGGGGTTAACCTTATCCAGCTATTCTGAGGAATTTATAATTATGATGTATTTTAAACTTAACAACTAGGGCCTTTCCTTAATAAGGAAAGCCAAACTTAATTTAGGTATTTCCCCTTGTATTTTACTTTTTTTATGTCATAGATTTAATAATAGACATTAACATCACATGTACATTAAGATAGAATTACAAAGAATTAGTATATTGGATGTAAATGTTAATTTCATATAGATATCCATTTTCTTATAAAACTTCCCGTGTATCTTTTTTTACAAGGTAAAGTTTATAATTTATTAATTTTGTACAAGGTTCTATCATACTCAGGAGAGACCCCACCTCATTTGAAAGGTCCTATATGAAATTTATATGTTTTTTATCTGCATATATATAGCTACACACACATATATTCTTTCCAAAACATACAAAAGCAATTCTCAACTTTTTCTGAAAATTAGTATAGTGTCTTCAAATATATCTCAAAAAAGTCTCAACTATCAAGGTTATCAAAATGATTAGAATCTCGACATCTAATCAAATTGATTCTTTTTGCTTGAGAAGGAATGCCTATAGATTTGATTAAAAATCAAGAAGTACCAGCTAAGATACTGAAGGCAAGGTGTTAGGCTTCGCGCACCATGGAAGCGTGAAAATCATATCATATGCGATCAAGGTCAACTAGTCATACTAGTTGGCATTATAGCGGGAAAACAAAAAATTTAATATAAAACCACATGGCATGAGAAACTTTCCCATTCCATTTCATAAAGACCATACGAGTTTAGCTTACCTCTTGATGCATGGTTGTAATCGTCAAAGCTTCTAAATGAAGAAGCCTCCTGACTCAAGTCTGATCTGACGAGAATGCATTTACAAGCGTGATGATGAGTCACGTACTTCCCGCAATCTCGAGCGACAATCCAAGCAAGCAACCTCCTGATTTTGTCTTACGAAATCACTTGTCATCTTCATGGGCATGATGCAAGGAAGAGAACGGAGTTCTTCGAGCGACCGGTCCGACAACACAATGACGACACAACAATGATCGTGATCTCCACAAATCTTAGGCATGGGGACGACCTAGGTTATGGAGAGAGAGATTGGATTTGTGGAGGGAGAGTGTGAATTTAATTTATTCAAAAACTGCATGTAAATTATGCATTAAGAGAGCTAGGGGTTAGTATCTCTTTTATAGAATTTTGGAAGTTCATGGATCACAAACCATGTGATTTCAATAATCAATGATTTAGATTGATTTGTGTTTCTTTTTAGTTCACAAATAAAGTAAAATAAAACATAAAGAGATAATTTAAAAATAATATCCAAATTATATCAATTAATACATAAATAAGTCAATTAATCAATAAGTGGATTTGAATTAAAAAGGCTCCATTTATTTACTATATTTAGGGTGGATGTCACCGTAGTTCAAAACCCACGAACGTCCACTCTAAATCAAAGTGAAATGAGTCAAATTAATTTATCGATTTTATTAATTAATTAAATGATTGAATACTCACTAAATAATTCCAAATTATTTATAATAATTGCAATTATACCATTGATCATTAAGAATTAAATTATCCCATCCGATATTGAATGTCAATCATATTCACATTAAATTATGTAATGTGAATCAAATATGTTAACATATAAATTGTGAACCTCATTCACAACTAACTCTCTCCAGGATATTGCGGATGATATCCATATCATCCATGATTATTGTAGATAGTATTATCCACATTAATCTATCCATGATAATTAAATCTAATTTAATTATCATTAATGTCTCTGTTACATTAATTGTGATAATTAAATCATATCTATGTATCTATTTTTCCAATGCTTAGATAAAATTGCTCATGGAACAATTCTCGAACTCTTTCAAGAATTGTGTACTTCTACTCAGATACTTGGAGATAAGGTCAGGGTGATTGTATATGCATGGTATGGTGATTTGGATAATGAGATCCCCTCATATCAAAATCTAGACCGCTCAGAGGTACATAATCATGTCAGACATAATATCCCATCTTCTCATTGCATCCGAATCATATTTATATCAATGCCTAACAATTGGATTAAGATCGAACATGTAGTCCAATGAGAGGAGTCACAAAATCCAAACTTGTTTCATCACTAACTCAGAATGGAAGCATCATGGTACGCGATCGTTTAATATCACATCACCCTCAGTATTCTTAACACCCGAACATCCTGCATACCGGAAGACCTAAAATAAACTCGGAGTTTTGATCACTTTTGAACTTCTCCTTTAGGATTTTATCATTAAGTTTTCCATTCGATCATTAGGAGTTAGTATCAATCATAAGCCTTCTAAAAACATATATCATACCTACAAATCTTGTCATTCTTCCAAAGCAAGATGACCATCGATAGAATTTAATTTGTCTCAATATCTCATGAGTGAGCTCATATCTTCCGATTTAGTAATGAACATGTATGATTCCTTTGAGAGATCGTATTACTCATATGTCATTGTATTCACACCAGCTCACATGTGTAGACATTGATTAGGCCATCAACCTAATGGACTACCTAATGTACATACACATACATATAGTAATGCATCTATCTCTGGTCAGAGGATGCACACCTATATCGTGACAACATACGACATAGGTCTTAGCTATTTCGATCTTGTTAAGTCAACCCTTTGATCTAGTTTATCCGATGCCTTCAAATCTCTATTCCTAAGCAGAGGATGAGCATCAGGCGACCGGGTATCATCCTTTGGAGTAAGAATTGCCATCTCCTTTTTGGACTGGAGATCCTCACTTGACAATCATTTGACGGTGCTAAATGAGTCATCAATCTAACTCTTTAGATAATATCTCAGCACCAACCTTTATGATCAAAGCATTTGATCAACAATTATGATTATCAAGATGCCTATGGTACATAACCCTTTGTATGAAAGAACCTTGTAAGTGTGTGAATTTATTAATCTCAGACAGGGAGTGAAAATCAATAACTTTTATTGATATATAAAAGGATTACAATAATATTTATTGTAGAAATGGTTTACCAGTGCTCACATTTCCAACAGATACCTAATTCATAATGTAAGAAATAATTGATGTATAGGGTTTAGATAGTGTAATACTTGTTAATGGTTAAAACTTTGGTGGATATGTATACATGTCCTTCCTAATCCACATGTTGCGAGAGATCAAAGGTAGCGAGGGTGACAAACACACATACTGAGCTATGGGGCTTGGGATATAAATTTGGATCTCTGATCTTGATATCTTTTTTATATATTTATTTCAGATTTAAAATTAATTAATTATTCAACTACTTGATGATCATTTAGGACGCATACATGAATGCATTATCCATTCACCGTGAGTTTACATTACAAAAAATAGGCTAGGGTCTGTATATCTGTGCAATCTATAGGCCTTCATCATCCTTTCTCTTTTCTTGATTGTTGATTGTTTTGAGGTACTATCGAAGACGATTGTGAGTTATGTTCATCATGAATGGGTGTGGAACGCCGAGAGAGAGAGAGAGAGTGTTCTAGAATCAATATTTTGATTATGTGATCTCTCCAACTCATCTCTGCATTATTCTAATCATGTGTCATTGTTTTTGCATGAATCAATATTTTGAATTTGTATCAATTTTTCTAGTTCATTATTCCTATTAATCTCATTACAGCGGAGCTATCTATGTACTGAATGATTTATATGCACAAGCTATATCTATCTGAAATCCAAGTGGATGACAGGTAGTTTCGAATTTCGAGATTTGTTCGAAATATTTAATAAGTTAATTCATAATAACGGGGTATATTCCTTATTTGCTACTCCGTGCATTCCTGTTGTTCGCCGGTGCAATTGCTAAATCTGCGCAATTCTTCGACATCATTTCAGCGAAAGCAAATTTTAAACACCGCATCGTGCAAAATCATTTCTCCTTTTTTTTTGCATCAATTATTCTCAATGGATTTACTTGCAGTACTTTTGATTGCTTCATCTGAAGACGTTGAAAATGGGATTCAGATCAAGAACTGGAGGAGATCAACGATGCTGCAAAGATCAGACGGCCAAAACCATGACAGTACTGCCTCTGCTGACTCAAACATCTGAAGTACCTCATGTCCACTTACTGTGATTTTTTTCTTCAGTACTTCATTTCAAGTTCAGCAGGTATAGTTTTTTTGTTCATTTCAAACATAGTTGATGTTGAAATTCGAACTATAGTTTTGTTCAGGGCAGGACTTGGGAGAGGATATGCAAAGATGACTGTGATTCGACGGTTTTGAGCAGCCAGAACTCAGGTTCGAGCAGTGCCCAGGAGCTCGATCTGGATCTCAAGCTGTGACTTCAATTTGACGTGATACTGAAATAAATATCGGTGAACATGTAACATAAGTTATCTAGGGATTGTAGTGTAAATATAAAAAAGTAGGAGCACAAGTATCATTGCAATGTTTGCAAGGGTCCAACTGTTAGAAAAAACTTTTGTACCCTCAAATCGAACTCTTCAATCGGTAGATTTCATGATAAGAGTTAACATGCGAATACAAAAGTTTTATAGGGGGCATAGTTTAATTGCAAAGTAGAGGCACAAGTGTTGCAATGTTTTGTAGTAGCACAAATGTAAAAATCTAAAAAATGCCAATTAGAGGTATTATCCGCAACGTGGCAACACGAACCCTGAAATTTCAAAGTTAACCAATAATAACCATAACCATAAGCATGGAAACAATACACCACAAACTAAATGAGGGGTTAAAACAAATGACTGCAATTGGTCTGATCCCTATTGAAAAATAAAAGGGTTTAATTACAAGAAAAAGAAACATACCAAATTGGGATGTTGTATTTACTGAAACTATTACATCAAAAGGGAAAGGAGAGATTCTAACTATCAATATCAGCAATTACGACAGCGGTGGTCATCCAGATCAAAGCATTGTAGCAGTGATGCTTTCCTCTCAAGCTCATTACACCTGATGGATTAATCAAGTAAAGAAATGCACCAAATGACCCGATAGAAGCGTTACGAAGAAATATGCAGAAAAGTATGAGCAAAGAAGAAAATGACTAAAAGTCTGTCATTAACACATAAAATAACTGGCTGTAACTCTGTATTAAATAGTGCTGAGGTTGTTCCTCGCCATGACCTTATTATTTCCCACATCATCTATCAAGACTAGAGTCCTCTTCGACCTCGACCATCCCACTCGGTTTGCTTCACCCGTGCTTTAGCGTCAGCATGTAATTAGTTCGATAAGATCTCCCTCTTTTACGGAAATGTACTACCATGTACAATCCGAGAATGGTGAAGCACATTATGTTGTTCGAGTACCAATACATGTATAAGCATAGGAAAATGGCCATCGCCGTGCCTGACGACTATAAGATATTGCCTGTCAGATTGCTACTCCACACCCTCCCGATGCCCTTTGGGTGTGACCATGCTACAAGGTCCCTGAACTACAAGAGTTCATGCCCACCGTGTAGTATCAAAATGTCCCCCCCCCCCCCCCCCCCAACAGCATAGTTTGTCCTACATTATATCCTCATTATTGAATTTAATTTCCATTTCGTGTTACCATGTGAGATTACAGTTATCAATTAGCTCCCATGTATGGATCATGTTTACAGATCAATGCCTGCCTTAGTCATCCAGTCAACTGAATTGGGGATTCTTCTCTACCCAGACTGCTGATAAAGGGTTCCCAGCTGACTGTGGATTTATTCAGTCATCTGATTACTCGTATCAACCCAGTCTTTCTATGTGATGGTTTTGAGAGAGTAGAAAACACATTTTAGAAAAGTAGTCACAAGACAGGAGTCTAGGATCAGGTTCCTTTCTTCAATTTTAAGAAAGTTCAAGGTTGTAATTGACATTCGGGATTTTGCAACATGCAAGTTTGATTGCTGGAAATTGGTTCTTGGTTATGATGAATGGTATTATTTGAGATCTCATCGTCACTGGGGTTTAAACTACAACAAGACAAACCAATCTATTGGTCTCAATGTCTACTTTTTTAAACCTTCCAGTTTTTAGGAGTCAATGTTAGGGTTGACTAATACACAAGGTTTGAAATATCAATATCGTATCGGTACGTCTGGAAATGGATATAACATGGATATATCGGGGATATACAATAAATATCGGTGAAAATCTCAGAAATGGTTCAAAAAGGTGATCTCGCAAATTAAGATCACCCTAGTTCCTAGAAAAAGGAATATATAAATATACTCTAATGGGTAAGGGGTTGCGTATTTAGCACAATAATACACATCATATAATGCCGCATGCATAATAATGTGTTGAATGATGGTTGTTGAGAGATATTGGAAATGAAATAATGAAATCTGTATAATAACAACTGAAATAAAGGAGGTGCATTTAACACATCAAGATTATGTTATATCGCATATACTATGCATAAACAAAAGGCTAAGCTTTGTCAATAATCAAACAAATAAATAAATGGACATATTGCATATGGTACATCATTCCTAATAACTAGTTATTTGAAAGAACAAAGGTGATTAGAATAAATTAGAAAGTACACTTATTACTTGTACTAAAGATAATCAATACCAAATTGCGTCCTTTCCGGTTCCATATCAGTAAATTGCTAATATTTACTACATAATAACTATTAGATATTAATATAATAATAAGTACAATATATCAATGTATTGTTTCTTGATTGGTCTTAGAGTTGCTTGATCCCCATCATTAAAATCGGGAGCGAAGTCTGCAATTGATGTCTGGGAAAAGGGGATCTAGGGTAATATCGATACGCAAGACTGATCTACATTGAGCTATCATCGATATATCAACAATTTATGACAATTTCCATCCATGCTAATATGCCAAATATGGGAGGACTTACTTCAACCAACAGGTTAAAGGTTAATCCCATAACTAGCCCACAAAATGCAATTCTTCCCTAAATTTATAAATGTGCACCTTCCTTCTAATGAGTAATAGGGTTTGAGGGGATCATCTCAATAACAAAAAATAGGATCCTTACATGTATACCTTCTCAATGCAATCTAGAGCTAGGTTCAAGAGCAAACTAATGATCCCAACTATCAAATAATGCCAATAAGATTTGTAATAAAAACTTCAGTACATGTATATTCTGAGTAATTCATACAAAAGGATACCTTTGAATAGATAACACCAGGTTAATCTATCTATATTTCAGTGATTCTTCATATGTTAATAGCTAGTCCTCAGCTTCACAATGTTCTCGCCCCCGACACTCTCACGCTTTTATTTCCCTCTTTCACAGGCTCTCTTCCATACACTCTTCTCTCTCTCCTCTCAATTTCTTTCTAATATTTTTAAATAAATATAATTTTATAATCTATTTGATTGAATAATTATAATATAGAGTAGTAGATACACAAAATTTAATGTGAAATAATATGCATAAATATTCAGTAAAAACACATGATTAAAATAATTTTCTTACCATGTCCCATTTCTTCAATAAGTTGGTGTAGCTCCGATCGAGGATAAGATGCAAGAAAACCACTTAAGATGATTTGGTCATTTGCAAAGAAGGTCAGCTGATGCACTAGTTAGGAGATGCGAGTGTTGGGATGTTAAGCCGGCTAAGAGACGGTGAGGACGGCCCAAGAAGTGTTAGAAAGAGACTATACGAAGGGATATTAGTTTTTTGGATATAAGCTCGTGATTGAACCAAGATAGATCTGAATGGAGACGAAGAATCCATGTAGCCGACCCTACTTAATTGTGGGAAAAGGCTTTGTTGTTGTTGTTGTGTCCCATTTCCTCAATAATTAAACGATAACACATTCTTCCACAGACAATGGATATCTATAACTATAATTATACAGATAAAAATATATACTTGATGCTTGATGATTATGATTAAATCTTACCGACTCAAGAAAATCAGACCCACTTTTATTCGAATGGCCATTTGAGCCTCCATCTTCCCAAGGATCGTCGGCTTCGATTTTTTTAGGTTCAACATTCCCCGGAGTCTCAAACTTAGCTTAATTTGAAAGGATATTGGCATAATTTGTTTCTCATGATCAATCTCGAACACACTGCTCTTTCCATAGTTTTTCTTCACTGAATCTTGCCTTTGTTTTTGAACTCATGGCCTTTCATTTTCCGCTTCTTTCTTGCTTCGTGTTCTTTCATCTCTCAAATCCAATCAATAAAGTAAGAATTGTAACGTACATCAAAATAAATTAGAAACTTAATTTAATGAAAAAGAAGATGAATATTTTTATGGTTATTTAGAGACTCTTAGAGTATATTATAAAAGCTAACCTTACCCTATATAATCATTATAATATAATTAGTAAATCGACAAAATTTACTTCAATTAAATATACAAATTCATATAGTTAGTAAATCGTGATTTAATCCATTGAAATTCCTAGAGTTCATAATTTTTTAGAAGTATAATATATGGGAAACTTCCTATAGAAAATGGAGATTCCAAAGATTGATATATAAAAATCCATATTATATGTGCTTTATATAGATTAAATTCTTTTAGAGTGATCACTATTTAATACATCAATCATTTCGATCAAATACGTAATGTAAACTTATTTTTTCATCTTTCCATTTCATATATCATCTTTATTTCATAACTCCACCATTGCATATTGTAGATGTTTCGAACCCTGTTTTAATTGTACGAGATTGAACTCTTTTACAGCGATTGATGTCCATATAAAAAGTCACTTTGATCAAATATATAATGCACGTTTATTTGCTGTTTTTGCATTCAATGTAACTTTTTTTTATCAACTGTCAGTTCACTCCATAAGGTTGATTTAAAACTCTCTTTTTTAAATCAACGTGCTTTTTGCAAATGGAAATGGAGATGTCAAGATAATTCATCGCTCATTAAAATCCATTTATTAAAAATATTTTGAAAATCCAACCATATGGATAAAGTTATTCTTTTTTAAAAGATATTTATCAAGTTCTTTAGTATTAATTTATGACTTGATGTAAGCAGAATCTGTCTGAATATTGTATCAATTACTTTTTTCATTATAATGATTCAAACATAATATCGGATTACAGAAACGTTTCAAAATTCTAATGATTCGACAATGTATGAGAAAATGGAATATATAGTTACAAGTTACGCTTCTGTTAGGTCAAACATGGGTTACAAATAGAATTCTTACTAAAAAATGCCGTTAAACTAATTACCAATTGGTGTATCCCTCTAAGTTTAGACAACATTCCACACGTTTCAACTTCAGGTCCAGATAGAAAAAGAACCCCCACTTCGCATTCTAAAATTAGATCCTTTTCTTGGTATGGTCAATTTAAGCCACTGCCAAGAAACTAACGGTCCTATTTTCTGCAAGTCTGTTCAAGACAAATTCCATAATTAGATGTCGCATGGTAAAGCGCATAATCTTCCCTTCGACCAAATAAGAACAATGATGCAGCATGCTTAAAAACAAGGGGTAGACACGGGGGTGTGGGAGGAGTTTCAGAATCCTCCATTGAAGCCAATTCAATGGAGGCACCTCGAATCCAAATCGTCATCCATGTTCTTTCTCTCCTGTTGGCCAGCACAGCAGCCACTCTAGACTTCCCTTTCAATCCATTCCTGCCCACCTTGCCTAATTTGTTTCCAATACAGAATGGGGCACAGCCAGGCGGGAAATCAGGTGACCAGGTAGGACAACCTGGAACAGGCGAAGGTGCAGCACCTGCCGCAGGTGGAAATGGAAGCGGAACAGGCAAAGATGCAGCTCCTGCTGCAGGTGGAAATGGAAACGGAACAGGCGAAGGTGCAGCACCTGCCGCAGGTGGAAATGGAAATGGAGCTGCCGAAGGTGCAGCACCTGCCGCAAGTGGAAATGGAAACCGTCGAGCTGGAAAGGCAGGCAAAGATTTTGAAACAGGGTATACAGGTAAATGGGAGCTGTTCAGCAATAGTTCAGGGGTGTCATCAATGCATATGACGATTGTGCATACAAATAAGGCCATCATGTTCGATGCCACCAATTTTGGCCCATCACAGCTTAAAAGTCCCGTACAGCCATGCCGAATCGATGGTCGAACAAAACAGCCGGACTGTTATGCTCATGCTTTGGAATTCGACATTGATACCGCCAATATTAGACCCTTGCAAGTACATCTCCCAATACCATTTCAAGCCATTTTGAATGCATCAGAAGATAATTGATGAGGCTAAAATTGTTGCATGCCTTGCAGGTTTTAACCAACCCATGGTGCGCATCAGGAGCGTTAGGACCAGATGGTACGTTGGTGCAGACTGGTGGCTGGTGGGAAGGAGGAAGTATGATCCGGTACTTCCAGCCATGCGATACATGCAATTGGAAGGAGTATCAGGATCTTGCCAGGAAAAGATGGTAAGCCACTACAAATTCAAGGACCTTTGGAAGGAATTGGAGTGGAAGTTTCTAACCATTACTTAATATAGGTACGCCACCCAACAAATCCTCCCAGATGGTGGATTCATTGTCATCGGGGGCCGTAGAGAGTTCAACTATGAGTATGTACCACCTCCCGGGAAGCCTAACACCATCAAGAATGTTTACCCACTCCCTCTTCTTAGTGAGACAACCGAACCACGACTTGAAAACAACCTGTATCCCTTTGTCCACCTTTCCACAGATGGGAACCTCTTCATCTTCGCCAACAACCGCTCCATCCTCCTCGACCCCAGAACCAACAAAGTTGTTCGCGAGTTTCCACAACTCAAGGGAGGTACACGCAACTATCCAGGATCCGGCATGTCAGTCTTGTTGCCGCTCAACCTCAATCGCAAGAATGGAAAAGCAATACCAGCAGAGGTCATTGTCTGTGGTGGCACCCCACAGGATGCAATGGCTCGAGCAGAACAAGGCCAGTTCAATCCAGTCTTGAACACATGTGGGAGGTTGCTCATTACCCTGCCAAACACAGAGTGGAAGATGGAGATTATGCCAAAGCCACGAATCATGGCCGACATGCTCTTATTGCCTACTGCAGATGTGCTTTTACTCAATGGTGCCTCCAAAGGTTCCGCTGGCTGGGAGTTCTCTCGAGACCCAGTGTTCGAGCCATGGCTTTATCAACCACTGAAGCCACGTGACCAGAGGTTCAAGGTGTTGGCCCCCACAACAATCGCACGCTTGTACCATTCATCAAGCGGAGTTATGCCCAATGGCCAGATCTTGGTGGCTGGAAGCAACCCGAATGATGGGTACTACTTCACGGGAAAGATGTATCCCACAGAACTAAGAGTGGAGAAGTTCTCACCCCCCTACTTGGATCCAGAACTTGCAAGCCACCGTCCAGAGATCAACATGGACTCCTTGACAAAGGAACTCAAGTACGATCAGAGCTTCCCAATAAGCTTCAAGCTGGGGGAGACAATAACCGATGCCAATGATGTGAAAGTAACCATGTATGCACAACCATTCACAACGCATGGCTACTCAATGAACCAGAGGTTGCTGATATTGAAGACACAGGTATCAATTAATGTTGCTGCGGGTAACCAGCAGCTCACAGCAACAGCACCACAATCAGCTGTGCTCGCTCCTCCCGGATACTACTTGTTGTTTGTGGTGTATCGGGGAGTGCCCAGCACTGGTGCTTGGGTGCACATCCAATAAGGAATAGAATACTTACACCAAATTTCATCATTGCAAAAATCAATGAAGATCTAATACCTTTTGCCTTCTCGTTTCCAATGCACAATTGTTTGCGTTTGCTCATTACTTTTTTTCAATAGTCAAAGGATGACCACTAAAGCTTAGTAGTTATCAAATATATTAATAACCAGAAAATAGCAAGAATACAAGGAGAGCCCTCTTGCCTTATCGCACAAGAACACCATGGACTCAGATAAGAGGAAATTAAAATTTTAAAACTGATGATCCCTTTGTTTTTCCAAAAAACACCATGTAATTATGAAGCAATCAAAAGATACATCCCACCATGAGTGGGCATATCCCTCTTGTAGACACTACCTCGAAGAAAACTAGCTCTCCAGAAATATCAACAAATTTCTGGATGAAGAATTATGAGACCATTGTATGCCTGTATCCATTCAATATGTCGAGCCAAGATCCAGATAAAGTTCAAGATTGCAGTATGAGAATGCATTAGGAGAGGTCCCTGCATAGTTAACAAGTGATAGGCTGAGGAATATGTGGTGCATGCAGTTTTAAGCGGTTCTGCATTTTCACAAAAAAACTAAAAGGATTTTTTACACTCTTAACCATGTTCACTTTCATAACTATGTATTGAACCCTTTATAATTCCGAATTATATATAGAACCTTGGATAGATGTTAAGCATTGAATGCATAACACTGCTTTAACTTCCATCCATCCTAGGTCGTTAACTTTGACGCCATCTATTAGATATTGATAAAGTAAACCCTTCTCCCTTTATCACATTTATCAAGTATACCACTCATCCTCCCTATTCCCCATCCTCCCTTCACCAACACTTCCCCTGACTTTGTTGCCGCTTCTCATACTGCAATCTTTGAACTTTACCTGGGCTCGACATATTGAATGAATACAAACATATGCGTTTTTAGACGGTTCTGTATTTTTATATAAAAAAATAAAAGGATTTTTTGTGTTGAACCCTCTAATTCCGAATTATACGTAGAACCTTGGATAGATTTAGAGCATTGAATGCATAACATTGCTTCAACTTCCGTCCATCTTAGGTCGTTAACTTTGACTTCATCTGTTAGATATTGACAAAATATGCCCTTCCCCTCTACCACATTTACCTATTATACCACTCATCCTCCCTCTTCCCCATCCTCCCTTCACCCGCCTTTCCTCTGACTTTGTCGCCGCTTCACCATAATCCCTACCCCTTCCTCCATCTCGGCTTCATCGTCATCTCTATCAACACATTCACCATCACCTCCACCCCTTCCTCCGTCCCAACTTCATCATTATCTCCATTGATACATTCACCAACACCACCACACTTACGAATACACAAGCGGCGATGATGACGAGCCTTCTAGCCTCCACGAACACTCAAAAGAAAATGGAACCCATTAAAACCATGAGAAATGGCATGACTAACTGACGTATCTTCCGATCTCCATTCCTCTCCATAGCACCACGATCTCGACATGCAAGAAGGTGATGAAGGACACCAACTCCAAAGGGAAGTGTCGATCCACGAAAGGGTTGGGTGCCCGGTCCATGGAGTTAGGATGAGGAGAAAGATGGTTTGGCCATCAATCGAGTTGATGTTGTACCATCAAACAACGACAAAGGCACGAAAGATAGTACGAGGTTGGCTCCCTTGATATTGAAGGAAGCACATGCAAGGACATGGAACAAGATGCTATGGTGGTTCCCAAGATGGAGGTGAGGAGGTGGAAAAGGGTGATGGTAAGGGCAAGGACAATGGTGGTAGGGGTCAAACTAGTGTAGGTGGGAGGTGAGGCAAGGAGGACATGGGCGCGACGATGATAACGAGGGGGTCATGGGGGGAGATGCGGAGGGAGGAGGGTCATGGAGAGGGGGGAGGTATCGAGAGTTAGCGACACGATAACGAGTTCATATTGAAGGAGGGGGGGAGGGGGAGAGGCTTGGAGGGGAGCGAGGAGGGTGGGACTAAGGGAGATGGTATCAAGGATATGGAGGTTTAGGGAGAGGGGATGATGCGATGAGGAAAAGAAGAGAGAAAGGAAGTCGGAGGAGGTGGTGGTGGCGATTGCGGCAGGGGTAGGAGGGGGATCGGTAGGAAAATATACACACTATTGGATTGAGTTTGGTTAAATGAACTCAATGAGATGGTTAAATCAACAGAGGAAAATAGTAGAGGAAAATAACAGAGTGACTTACATGTAAACATAAGTGAATATCTAGAGTTTTACATGTAATTCGGAATTATAGAGGCTTCAACATGTAGTTATGAAAGTATTCAAGGTTAAGGATAAAAATCTAAAAAATAAAATCTAATTGATTATTAAGGTTCTGTTTTAAAGGATGAAAAAGGCAGAAGCAGGGTGGAGCATTATCCGGCAACGCAACCGGCGATGACTTGACATCGGAGAGTGGAGGAGAGAGCGAAGGATGGACGGCTTGAGGAGGTTTGTAGGGCTTTTCCTGCGGTGTAGGGCGCATGGACATCGAGCTAGTGTTTGCCGAAACCCGATCAAATATGTCTCATGCGAGGAAGAATGGCCGCCGAAGTGCCAGATGCAAGGAGGGACAAATTTGGATGCCCATGAAAGCAGAAGATGCTATTTTGGTCAAGTTGAGAACAGAGATTTTGGTTGAAATTGTGAGGGAGAAGACAAATGCCTTCTTGAAGCCATGGAGGACATTGGACGAGCAGTGGGGTTGTCGTTCACAAGAGACGTCATCAAGATGGAAGGTCATGCACGAGGACGTGCAGTTCGAGAAGTGGAGAAGATGTTGTTGCTCAGCCAACAAGCGGTTGGGAAGATTCATTGGTGAAGACCCAAATCGAGAGACGGTACCACAGAGAAATCCTTTAGGATGATGGTGCGCATCAGAGGTATGCCATTGCTTAGCAGGGACCTGACAGTCGTAAAGAGGGCATTGTATGTCGTGGGGGATGTGCAACAAATCATGTTAGATGGGTTGAGCCCTGGGAATTCGTTGGAGGTAGTCACGATGATCTTGGAGCTTAGGTGTCTCCTGCCTTGTACTTGTAAAGCTTACTTGGGAGGTTTACGGGTTCCGGTTGAGGTGGAGGCTGATCCTCGCTCGTTTCTGATCAGAGCTCTGAATGTCAGTATGAAGGTGACAGAGGAAGCCGGTAGGTTGGAAGAGCTGGAGTCCAGAGGAAGGCAGATGGCAAAGGAAGCGTCGCATGGTTTGGGGGTAGTCGAAACGACTTTGAAGGCCTCGGGAAGTGGCGAGGAAGACTCCAGATGGGCGCAATCTTCGACTGGGCGGCATGTTGTGTACCTGAAGATAGACCTCTCTTTAAGTTCTTCACAACTCAAGCGCTTTGAATTTGAGCGAAGATTGTGAACGTCACAAGTCAAGTGATTCAAACGAGCTACGCGCATCCGCGTCGGGTAAAATGCATGACTCGGATATCTGTTAGTGCAATGTTTCGATTAATCACCCAGTCGGATCGAGGTTGTTGGAGCTGAATCAGGTCTGGTGCTTTGACCCAAGTCTCTCGGTGGCCAAGTCGGTCTAGCCTCGGTCGAGGAATCAGACCTGAATATTTTATCGGGGGAGGACCAGTGGAGCTTGAGAAAAAAAAGCGGGGCACCCCACCAAGGCACTGAAAAACCAAGGACCTGGTGCAAAGGTCGAATTGAAGGTTTCGAAGAAACCTGATCTGGGAATGGACGCGACTGGAGGGGAGCGACGATTGGTCACTTAAAAGGTGGTAGTGTGGCCGGAGATGGGGCTAGGAGCGATGGTGGAGCCGAGTGGTCTGAAACTTGTTGCTTTACCCTTAGATGTCATGGAATATGCATGGAAATTTGGAAAGAGGTATGTCAAAAAAAACCTAAAAGAAAAAAAGGAAGAGGAGGTTTGAAATCTACGTTGGTTAGAGGGTTTTGTGATGCGGTTGGACAAGAACACCAGCTTGGAGGTTGTTGTAGCCAAGGGCGGCAAACATGAAGTGAGTAGCGAGGTGCTGGAGATTTGAGAAGGAAGGTGACCCACACCTGGGCAGGTTGGTTGAGAAGAATGGAATGGTGTAGAGGTTGAGGCCCTTGCACAAGGAGGGTTTTCTGGGGATAGAACGGATGTATCTCTAGAAGAAGGGATGGATACAAGAGACTCACGAGATCAGAGGGTTGAGGTGGAGTTGCTGCAATGTCTCGGCATTGTGCCTCCAACGGGGTTTAAAGATGCTCACCAATGTATTTTACAATATGGAATACTAGAGGTTTAGGGAAGTTGGAAAAAAGGCTTGTCATATGGGCATTGTTTTAAAAGGAACTCCTCGAGGCGGTGAGGCATAAGCCTCACCCAGAAGTTCAGAGGCGTAACCCTCAGAGTATTGTGAGGTGTATGAGACGGTGAGGCAGTCGAGGTGAGGTTGAGGCCTAAGCCTGAAGCGCGAGGTTTTTTTTACTTTTGGGTTATGTGCATTGCACCACCTTGTTTTGCCTGAAACATTATATATTTTTATACTAGTGTTTTTATTTCCATGCTAAACCTTGCATATTTCTATAAATAAGTTCACTAAAAAAGAAGAGAGGTAGCTTGAGACAAGCGAAGCTCGATGATCTTGTATACATCATGTTCAATTTATCATATGCATCCACACATACTAGTTCTATTGTACACAACGTACGTGATTGTTTGAATTGTAATACAAATTTTATATTAGTTGTATGGTTGCATCTTGATGTTATTTGGTTGTTCTTAAATTAGTTATTACACATGAAGAAGCACGGTTGAAAAAAATACATGAAGTAAAATAATTATTGCATTTTGTTGTGAATAGTGGAAGCAATCACGCCCATAATGTTAGTTTTTCTGAACTTTAATTCTTTCATTGATTATGTTTTGTATTTTTTACTAGTGTAAAATTGTTTTTGAATATCTTTCTAGCAAAAAAAATATTGCTAATTTTATTTTTTTACAAAAAATTGAGGCTTACGTCTCAACGACCTTGAGACTTACGTCTCGCCTCACATTTCGAGAAAATGCCTCGAACTGCCTCACGCTTTTTTAAACCTTGCATACATGAGATGCTTAAAGAGGCCCGAACGAATGTGGTTCTGCTACACGAAACAACACTTTCAAGGGACTTTGATTCAATGTGGAAGGATATAGAGGGCACCTTGTTGCGTGGATACATTTATGTTGCTTCAGACGGGGCATCTGGAGGTCTCCTGACAGGATGGAATGATGACAAGTTGGCTCTGCATGAGGAGGCTGTTGGGAAAAATAAGAGACTTGTTTATTCCGTACGCCTAGGCTCTCTTATATAGGAGAGTAAATTACATCAAGAGTTCAAAAGGAAACAAAAAATATGAAATGGTACAAAATAATATAACACAACATATATCTCTAGACCCCCCCTCAAGGTGGAGCATAGATGTCGATCATGCTCAGCTTGGACAAGCATTTCTGGAATGACCGTCTAAGTAACGCCTTGGTAAAGATGTCTACAGTTTGGTCCCCTGGGCTAACATGGGATGTAGAAATAAAACCCTTTCGAATCATATCTCGTATGAAGTGACAATCAACCTCAATGTGCTTGGTTCGTTCATGAAATGCTGGATTATTTGCAATAAATATAGCAGCTTGATTGTCACATTCCAGAGCCATAGGAAGTGGGACTTCTATATATAGATCTGTAAGAACAGCTTTCACCCACATCATTTCTGTACTGACCTAGGCCATAGCCCTATATTCAGACTCAACACTGGATCTGGCTACAACCGTCGCTTCTTGCTTTTCCATGAGACCAGAGAGTTTCCGACATACACAGCAAATCCAGTGGTGGACTTCCTATCCTTGGGACATTCTGCGTAGTCTGCATCTGCACATGCTGAAATAGTAGTCTCCTTGTCTTTCTTGAACAATAAACCTGCACCTGGAGATGATTTAAGATACCTGAGTATCATATGTATAGCACCCATATGTACCTGACGTGGTTGCTCCATGAACTAGCTCACCCGACTGACATCAAAGGAGATACCAGGACTGGTAATAGTAACATAGAGAAGTTTGCCCACCAGTTCTCTATATCTTCTCTTATCCACCTCATCAGTGTCGTCATCGTATAATTTCATACTCGAATCCATGGGTGTAGTGGCAGGTTGGCAACCAAGAATTCATGTTTCATTCAACAAGTCAGCGACATATTTCCTCTGAGTCATTACCAATCAATGAGGATTTCTGGCGAACTCTAGTCCCAGAAAATATCTTAAGGACTCCAAGATCTTTGGTGACAAATTCACGACCCAACATTTCTTTCGCCCTCTGAATTCCTTGTCCATCATCACCTGTAATCAAGATATCATCTACATACACCATAATCGCAACGATACCTCTGGATGTCTTCAGTGTGAACAGGGAATGATCTGCATTGGACCATCTGTACCCTTGTTTTTCAAACAAGTCTGAGAGCTTCTGGAACCAAGCTCTGGGGCTCTGCTTAAAGCCATAGATGGCCTTATGAAGTCTACACACCTTAGAGCACTCCCCCTCAACAACAAAATCAGGTGGTTGTTGCATGTAGACTTCCTCCTGCAAGTCACCATATAAAAATGCATTCTTCACATCTAATTGGAATAGTGGCCTATCACGAGTAATCGCAACAGAAAGAAGGATCCGTAGGGTGGAATGACGAGCAACCGACGAGAATGTATCAAGATAATCCACCCCATATGTCTGTGTAAATCCACGAGCAACCAGGCGTGCCTTGTATCTGTCAATACTGCAATCTGCATTCTGTTTAACTGTGAAGACCAACTTGCGCTCAATGTAGACACATCAGTAGGTGCAGGGACAAGGCTCCAGGTACCTCTTGACTCAAGAGCAACCATCTCTTCCTCCATGGCAAGACACCATCTACTATCCTTCAATGCATCTTGGTAATTCCGTGGAATATCCACCGTCGATAGTGCAATAACAAAGCTCCTGAAGTCCCCATATAAACGATCAAAAGAGACGGTGGATGCTATAGGGTATGACGCGCAGCTACGTTTTTGTTTCCGGAGTGCAATAAGTAGATCCAAATCACCTGCATCATCATCTAGCCTCTGTAACACATCCTGCTCAGGTAATTCGTTAGATCCATCAATATTGATTATATTCTCAGAACATAGCTCAGACGTGCTAAATGATGAGCGGTGACCATGAGCAGAAGCGGGTCGACGAGTATAGTGGAGTGGCAATGGGGGAACAGGAACTGTAACAGGAGGTGTAGGAGATGTAGGTAGTAGTGGAGGTGGTGATGGTGGTGGCATAAATATGGCTTCATCAGTGCCTGAGGATACCAACTGGTCACCTGTAGAAGAAAAGTACATAACAGACTCGAAAAAGGTAACATCAGCACTAACAAAATATTTCCCGCGTAATGGATCATAACACTTGTACCCCTTTTGCTTTCTGGAGTACCTGATGAAAACACACTTGACAACCCTAGGAGAGAGCTTGTCAATACCTGGAGACAACTGGTGAATAAATGCCACCGAGCCAAACACACGTGGAGTGAGGGAGAACAATTCTTTTTCAGGAAAAACTAGGGAGAAAGGAATCTTCTCACCTAAGACAGATGATGGCATACGATTAATGAAATAGCACGTCGTAAGGACAACATTGCCCCAGAAAGAATGAGGAGCATGACTCTGTATAAGAAGCGACCTGGTGACATCAAGTAAATAACGTTGTTTCCTTTCTACAACTCCATTTTGTTGGGAAGTATAGTTGCATGATGTTTGGTCGACATGAAACAACTAAACTAGGAGATATTGCTCTGACTTTGATGACTGGGAAAGGTATATCGATGATGCTTTCCCAACTGACAAGCCTCACATTGGATGGGTGTGTGAGGTGAAACCTAGGGTAACACACGACGCAATTTCTGAAGCGGTATATGGCCAAACGCAAGTGCCACAGGAAGGGAGAGACAAATTCAACAGGAAGAGAGGAGGCTCCGGCATATGGGGTTTGACTGAGACGATATAGGACGCCCTGCTCATAGCCACGTCCAATCACGTTGCCTGTAAGGATGTCCTGAAAAATAAGAGAAGATTGATCAAAAATTGCTCGACAATGTAAATCCTTTGTAAGCTGGCTAATGAATAATAAATTCATAGAAAAATCAGGTGCATGCAGCACATTCTTGAGGCGCATAGAGGGTATCAGGCTAATCTCCCCCTGACCAGTAATCAGAAAATGAGTCCCATTGGCAATAACCACAGTACGACATGGAGGAACCTGTTTGTAGGCTGTAAGCAGACCTTGATCACCACATAGATGATGTGTGGCACCAGAGTCCATAATCCACTCTTATTTGATTCATTACTACTAGTGAATGCATAAATGCTACCTGAGGTACTGGTGGATGCAGAAGCAGCAACATCGGAGTGATTATCTGACGCAGGCACTGATGCAATGGGACCAGATGGAGGAATAATGCCCCTCAGACGGGCTACAAGATCATCAAAGCGTTGATCTAGAGATGAAACAGATGGGGCCTCAATTTGTTCAGCTACTCGTGCTGAAGCAAGAAATCCATGTTTGGAGTAGTACGTATCTTCAGTATGTGCCCAGAACGGTGGCAAAATGTACATGATGGCCAACACGACCCCCTCTGCCCCAAGGTCCGCGACCACGGAACTAATGATGATCTCCACGACCTTGATTCGCTGCCATGGCTGAGGCGGTCTGATTTGCAGTGGATGAAGGAACAATAATACGACTCAGTCTGTGAAATGCTTCCTCCATCGGAGGAATGGTGGAGTCTGCCAAGATCTGGGAACGTGTTGCCTCGTACATTGGATCTAGAGCCACCAAAAATACACCAACCATAGTGGCATTCCGATAGGTATTCTGTTGCTCAGGAGTGGTTGTGAGAGACATGAAGCTGTAAAGCTTCTCAAACATTCCTCGTAAAGATGTGTATAATGAGTGTAGAGGCTGACAATTCTACTTGATGGTAAAGATGTCATGCTGGAGTTGCGGAATCTTCGTCTCATTCTTTGCCTGTGAATATGTAGCAGCCAGAATATCCCACATTGCTTTTGCAGTGGGCTGATGGAGAATATCATTGGCAACAATTGCCAGGATTCCCGATAGCCAAACCTTGGCATATGCATCATCTTCCTCCCATGAGGCGTTGATCCCAATCTTCTCAGCAGACTCTTCTTCGGTAAGAATGTGCTTCTCATCGGTTGACTTCATCATACTCATGAAGTGCATTGCCCACAATTTGTAATTTGACCCATCCATTTTCACAATTGACGTCGGACCTCTGAAGACGCATGTAGATGGGATGTCTGCCTTGCTTTCTGTCATGATAATAGAAGATTAGGGTAGTAGACTGAAGATATGATCGTCTACATGGACATTAACAGATTTAGTTGCATGTGTAGACTCAAGCAACCAAACCCAATAACATGGAGACACGCGCCTAGGGCTGCACGCGAACCAGAGGCTTCACGCGCACAGGAGCACGCGTAGGAGCTTGCGACCTAGCGCGAGCAGGCGCACAGGCGCTAGCGGCCTAGCGCGAACGGCGAGGCTGGAACCGAGAGCGGGGCCTAGCGCAGGGCCTAGCGCGACGCATGGGGCCGAGTGGGGCTGAAGCTGGAGGCGGCACGAGGCAAGGAGGTGCGCGCGCGGAGGGCTCGAAGGTGGAGGCTAGGGTTAGGGTTTGGTTCGAGAACTCCGGTCTAGGACCGTTGCTCTGATACCATGTTAGGAAAAATAAAAGACTTGTTTATTCCGTACGCCCTAGGCTCTCTTATATAGGAGAGTAGCCTATGGATAAATTACATCAAGAGTCCAAAAGAAAGCAGAAAATATGAAACGGTATAAAATAACATAACACAACATATATCTCTACAGAGGCGGTTTCGAATAGACAATCCCAGATGGTTGTGCAGTAAAGAAAGGCGGATGGCAGTAAATTGGCTATCACCAATGTTTACGGGCAGACGAATGGGTCAAATGCTTCAGAGCTGACGAAGGGGCTTTTTTCGACGCATTTGAGATTTCCATCGGAAGCTTAAAGATCATTACCAATGACTTAACATTACTCTATTGGTGGAGGACATATCGAGACTTAAGGGACGAATGTTGTCTCGCAAGAGCTATCTTCATTGATTGGGGTGCTTGGGTTGCAGATTGTTGATGCAGTAGGATATTGGTATACTTGGAGAAACTCCATGGCTAGATCAAGGGTTGATCATTTTTCGGTGTCTGTAGAGATGTCGTATATGTTTCCTTTTGCAATGGCAAGGGCTCTCCCTAGGGCTCATTCCGACCACACGCCTCCTACGTGGTCATCGGGCAAGGAGGATCGACTGAGAACTTTTTTTGGTTTGAATGGGAATGGTTGTTGGAGGAGGGGTTCCGGGAGGAGGTTGCTCAATTCTAGAGGAATTGTTGTCCGGATGGCTTCGCCTCAATGAGGATGGTCGTTAAGTTGGCTGAATTGCGAAGACATTTGATGACTTATGGTAAGAACCTTCGAAGGAGGATGAAAGCGAAGAACCAACATGCTCAATAGGAGGTTTACAGACTGGACAAGCAGGAAGACGAACATAACTTGGTGGATAAAGAAATGGCAGCGAGAGCTAGGCATCTTGATGGGATACTCTATGAAGATAAGAAAACTGAGATTGAGTAGAGACATCATTCTAGACAGAAGTGGCTAAGGAAAGGAGACTCAAATACAAGGTTCTTTCATTCGATGGCAAGTGGGTGGAGGCATAGGAACTTCATCCACTCCATCTCGGTGGGGGGAGGGAGGTGGTCCAGAGGGATGCTGAGGTTGGTGTTGCACTTAGGACACACTTCCATTCTTTCAGTAGAAGACGCACGCGTATCGTATGGGGGCGGCGTGGTAGAGGAGTTGGACATATCTTCCTGTCATAGGCGGTGGCTTCGACTGCAGATTTTCTGAGGTAGAGGCTAATGAGGTAGTTTTTCACTTGAATGTGGACGGATCTCCTGATCCTGATGGTTTCCATGTTCTTTTTTATAGGGAATTCTGGGAGGTTGTGAAGGAAGACTTATTGATGGAGATGCAGGAGTTTAGAGAGGATAATCAAGGCTTTGAAAGACTGAATAGAGCTTGATTTTTCTTTTGCCAAAGCGGGAGATACTGAGTATGGTGGAGGTCTTCAGACCAATCGTGCTATCCAATGTCTGTCATATTATTATCGCCAAGCTCCTAGCTAATCGGCTTAAGAGTGCTACCTGATAATATCTCTCTCGAGCAGACGACTTTTGTTCCTGGTAGACTCATGGCAGATGGCTTGGTACTTGCCTTGGAGATGGTTTTAGACTGGAAAAGATCTAAAAGTAAAGGCATTCTATGGAAGGTTGATTCTTAAAGAGATTTATCTGGACTTCTTTGGATAAGAGGGGGTACTCTTGTACATGGATTGCCTGGATGAAATGATGTATCACTACGACATCCTACTCGGTGTTGGTCAATGGTAGACTGGAAGGTGACTTTTTTCAACCGCAATGATGGGTTAGATAGGGATGTTCGCTTGCTCCTCTTTTGTTTGTCAATGTAGTAGATGTATTGGCGGTTATGATGAAGTTGGCACTTAGAGGAGAATGGTGGGGAGGATATTGTCATGAGGACATTTCGGTGCCTCTGGTGCAGTATGCTGACGATACAATGATCTTCTTAAGAGGATATCTGGACCAATTCAGAAGCGCATCCCAAGTTATGGATATTTTTGGAGACATCCCTGGTCTTGTGATTATTTAGGAGAAATAAGTGGTGGTGTCATTTGGATTTGCACAGCAGTAGGGGCAACATGTAGCGGAGGTGTTCGGATGCCCGGTGGGTTCCTTACCAATCACGTAATTGGGCCTACCTTTGTGATGGGCAGATTGAAGGCGACAAATTGGAAACTGATTGAGGATAGGTTGGATGGAAAGATGGTGGGATGGAAGGCAGCGATGTTGTCAAGAGGAGGCAAGCTGGTCCTTCTAAAACATGCGTTATCATCTATTCCCACTTTTTCCGCTCTATGAGATTGCTACCAATTGGTGTTCGGACTAGGTTGGAGGCATTGATGAGAAGGTTCTTCTGGTCAGATGGTAAGTAGGAGAGGAAGGGTCTTCATTAGATATCTGGGGGAAGGATCACAACAGTAAAGAAGAACGACGGTTTGGGCATCTTGAGAATCAAAGAGATGAATAAAATGTTGATGGTAAAATGGGTGTTGAGATTGTGGAGGAGATCTGAGGATTCGGTGTGCAGATTTATGAGGAAGATTTATGGAATTAGGGGCTCATTGGAGACTTGTCAAGTACGGATCCATTCTTCTTTGTGGTAAAGTATTACCAAGATCTTACCAGAGATGTGAACAAGAATGCGACCGGTGCGGGGTAACAACCATTCTCTGTATATGTCTATGGTTCACAAGCCAACATTCAGATCCTTAGAGCATAGCATGTCTCACAGCTTCTTTGTAAAACTTTCCTTTAATTTTTAAAGGAATTTTCTTGTCACAGAGAACAGCAGAGGCTCCTCTCTACTTTAGCCACCCTGCATTTATTCTATTAGTAACATCTCCATCAATTTCCCCATCATGTTGCAAAATAGATCCCAGATATCTAAAAGAATCTCTCTTCCGAATGTTATCATCACCAATCTTCACCTCGATTCCTTCACCATTGCTTCGATCAAAGGTGCACTCCATATATTCCATCTTAGACCTACTTATACGAAATCCTTTACTCTCCAACTCATGTCTCCATACCTCAAGCTTCTCATTTACTCCATCTCTAGTCTCGTCAATCAACACAATATCATCAGCAAATAACATAAACCAAAATAACTCATCCTGAATGTGACTTGTCAACTCGTCCATAATCAAAGTAAAAAGAAATGGACTCAAAGCTTAACCTTGATGTAAACCAATGTTGATGTCAAAATAGCCAGTCTTCCCAGATGGGATCCTTACACAAGATAAAGCCCTATCATACATGTCCTTTATGAGATTAATGTATATGACAGGTACTTGTCTCTTCTCCAAAACTCTCCACAATATCTCTCGTGGGACAGAATCATAAGCCTTTTCCAAATCAATAAAGATCTTATGGAGGTTCTTCCTTTTAGCTCTATAAATCTCCATTGTTTTCCTCAGCAAATGGATGGCTTCAATAGTTGAGCGACCTGACATGAATCGGAATTGATTTTCTTTTACGTTGGAAACTTACCTCAACCTTCTTTCGATCACACGTTCCCAAATTTTCATAGTGTGACTCATCAGCTTGATACCTCTATAATTAGAACAATAAAAATGTCTCCTTTATTCTTATAAAGAGGCACCACTATACTCCTCCAATCTTCAGACATTTTCTTGCTTCGCCAAATAACATTGAATAGATTCGTAAGCCAGGTCAAACCGCGCTCACCTAAAACTCTCCATACTTCTACAGGGATGTCATCAGGTCCTATACCTTTCCCAAGTCTCATAACTTTCAAAGCCTCCTATACTTCCTTTCTTTGTATCTGTCTATAGCTTGCATGATTCAAGTAACTTTCACTACTAGCTAGATCATCCAAAGTGATCTCTTTATTTCCTTCCCCAATGAAAAGTTTATGGAAGTACTACTCCAATCTAGTCTCTATATCCTTCTGAGTAACACGCACGTGACCTTCCTCGTCTTTAGTGCATCTCACTTGAGAAAGGTCTTTGGTCTTTCTTTCTCTTGCTTTAGCCAACCTAAATATATCCTTCTGGCCCTCCTTAGAGTCGAGATTTTTATACAAAACTTCATAAGCTTTTGACTTAGCTTCGCTTACAGCCTTCTTTGATTCCTTCTTCGCTATTTTGTAGTTTGTGATCGTTTCCTCTATTTTATCCTTAAACATAGCCTTAAAGCATGCTCTTTTAATTTTTAGCTTCTCTTGCACCCCTTCACTCCACCACCAAGCCTCCTTTTGACCTGGGGCACCTCCCTTTGACTCGTCTAACATCTCTTTGGTTACCTTTCGGATACAAGATGCTACTGCCTCCCACATCTCGTTTGCACTTCTGCTACAATCCCAAGATAAGTCTTCTAAAACCTTCTCCCTGAAGCTCGATTGCTTCAGTGGAAGATTCCACCATCTAGTTCCAGTGATCTTAAGAACCCTCATTTTCTTTACCAACCCTTTTATTTGTACATCCAAGACTAACAAGCGATGTTGGGCTGTCAAACTCTCTCCTGGGATTACTTTGCAGTCTTTACAACACAACCGATCTCTTCTCCTCAACGCAAAGTAATCTATCTGTGTTCTAGTTAGCTCACTCTCAACATAACCTAATTTGTTTTAATAAGGCAAAAAAAATTGACCTGCAAGGAAGCTTAATCCCATAGATTGGTCCGTAATTATAAAGCATGATGAGATCAATAAATGTCAGTGTTGCAAAAATTGATATTCGATAGTCAGTCGGGTGAGTCATTTAAAAAAAGAGAAAAAGGAACCAAACGACTATTTGAAATTGCGGTTATGTATTTTTCTAATAAATTTAAATATAAATGTGGAGAAATAATTGTGAATAAATGGAATGATTTACTCAAGGATTTCTTATATCGTGTGACCCCCTATAGTCCATGTGGTGATAATTACATAAGAGACCCAAAAGGATTACAAATAGAAACATGACTCAATCAAATAAAGAAAAGATAACCAAATAGCTTCAACACTTCCCCTCAAGTTGGAGCATATCTATCGATCATGCAGAACTCGGAAATCAATTAGGATATATGATTCTTTGGCGGGGATGAATATATTTGCAAGCTAAAGTTCCCTGGAGATATGCGGAGTAGTGATCTTCCCTCCTCGCATTACATCTCAAACAAAGTGTTAATCAACTTTGACGTGCTTAGTTCGTTCAAATACATATTGGTAGCAATGTATATTGCGAACTTTTTGTCATAGTATGAGAACAAAAGGAGTAGCATGAAGTCCAACTCCTGTAGAAGAGACTAGATATATAGATAACACTTTGCCATCTCCATGTATTCATCCTCTACACTCGATATATAGATAACACTTTGCTTCTTGCTTTGCCATGTGACAATGTTTCCTTCAACAAACAAAGCATAACATGTGGTGGATCGTCTGTCCTCACGAGAACTAGCATAATCAACATCTGCGTAAGCAGTGCTGTCAGTCTAGGATAATAAAAGATGACTTTTCCTAGAGAGTCCTTCAAGTATCTTAGGATAGAAAACATCCTACAATGTCTGTAACGAGGCTTTTTTATGTGTTGGCTAGCTCTGCTTACAACATATGGTATCTCTGACCTAGTGACAAGGTAGAGCAGCTTGCCCACTAAGGCTTTTATATCGTGTAGTATCCTCAATCTCAGGATCAGTAGATGTAGCATATTTTTAAAAACTCCGTTGGGATGTCTGATAGTTTGCTTCCAAGTAAGCCATCCTTGGTAAGAAAATCCAAGCAATACTTCTATTGTATTAAGTGTAATCCTTATTTAATGTATATCACCTCAATGCCCAGTGTTGGGAAAATAGAAAGAGTTGTTTATTCCTTGAGCCCTAAGCTCTCTTATATAGGGAGAGGACTATGGGCAAATTACATAAAGAGATAAAGAGAAGGAAAATATATAGACGATACTAAATAAGAAATATATCTCTACACTCCCCCTCAAGATGGAGCATAGATATCTATCATGCTCAGCTTGGACGAACGTTTCTGGAAGGGCCCTCTAAGTAGGGCCTTAGTGAAAAAGTTCGCCATCTGGTCCCCTGAGCTGACATGGGATGTAGAAATGAAGCCCTTCTGGATCATGTCGCGTATATAATGGAAATCAACCTCAATGAGCTTTGTCCTCTCGTGGAATGCAAGATTGTTAGCAATGAAAAAGACAGTCTGATTGTCGTATTCCAGTAACATGGGAAGATGAACATCTATATGTAGATCTATTAGGAATGCTCAAATCCACATCATTTCTGTACATGCTTGTGCCATAGTTTATACTCAGATTCAACACTAGATCTAACAACAACAGTTTGCTTCTTACTTCTCCATGAGACGAGTGAATTTCCAACATATATAGCAACTCTTGACATAGACTTCTTGTCTTTAGGGCACCCTACATAGTCTGCATCTGCGCAGGCTGAGATAGCAATAGTGCCATCCCTTTTAAATAGCAATCCTGCACCTGGAGACGATTTAATATACCTCAGTATCATCTGTATAGCATCCATATGTACCTAACGAGGTTGGTCCATGAATTGGCTCACCCGTTTGACTGCAAATGAGATATCGGGTCTGGTAGAGATAATATAAAGAAGCTTTCCCACCAATTCCCTGTATTTTCTCCTGTCAACCTCATCAGTATCATCATCATAGAGCTTCATACTTGGATCCATGAGTGCAGTTGCAGGTCAACATCCAAGCATAATCATGTCACTTAACAAGTCAGTGACATATTTCCTCTGAGTCAACACAAGCCCTTGTTGATTTCTGGCAAATTCCAATCCCATAAAATATCTAAGAGCTCCTAGATCCTTGGTAACAAATTCACGACCCGGAAAATCCTTTCGCCCTATTTATTCCCCGCATATCATCTCTTGTAATGAGTATATCATCAACATACACCATAATAGCAGTCTCACCTCTAGAGGTCCTCTATACAAAAAGAGAGCGATCTGCATTCGATCGTTTAAACCTCTGTTTTTCAAACAAATCTGAGAGCTTTTGGAACCAAGCTCTCGGGCTCTACTTAAGGCCATAGATTGCCTTACGAAGTCTACACACCTGTGAACACTCCTACTCAATAGCAAACACCTATGGCTGTTGCATGTAGACTTCCTCCTGAAGATCACCATACAGAAAGGCGTTCTTGACATCTAACTGAAACAGGGGCCAATCTCGAACCACGACAAGAGATAAAAGAGTCTGCAAGGTAAACTGACGAGCAACAGGGGAGAACGTGTCAAGATAATCCACCCCATTTGTCTGAGTAAACCCACGGGTAATTAGTTGGGGCTTATATCTATCAATGCTACCATCTTTATTTTGCTTCATTGTAAATACCCATTTGCAACTTACTATAGATGCCCCGGTGGAGCAAGGACAAGGTTCCAAGTACCTCTTGACCGAAGGGCATCCATCTCTTCTTACATAGCTAATCGCCATTGATTGTCCTTTAAAGCCTCCTGATAACTCCGTGGAATGACCAAGACAGACAATGCAACTGCAAATTTTCTGAATTTCCCAGTCTGGCGATCAAAGGAGACCATGGATGCGAAAGGATATGACGCAAAGCTACGCTTCTGCTTTCGAAGAGCAAAAGGTAAGAGCAGATTAACAACCTCCACGTCTGTCCCCTGTAGAGAACCCTTATCAGGTAGACCATCAGACCCATCGTTAGAAAATGTGTATTCAGAACATACCTCATGTGTGCTAGATAAAAAGCGGTGACCATGAGCAGAAGCAGACCGACGGGTATAGTGATGCGGCAATGATGGGACTGGGACCATAGGATTCGATGGAAGTGGCGGTGGTGGTGGTGAAGGAGGTGGTGATGGTGGAGGTGGCATGTATATTTCATCACTAAATTATGAAGAAGTCAACCGATCACCTGTAGGATAAAAATACAACTTGAAAAGGTGACATCAACACTAACATAATGCTTCTTGCCCATTGGATCATAACATATGTACCCTTTTCGTGCCTTGAAGTACCCGACAAAGATACACTTGACAACTCTAGGAGAGAACTTGCCAATCCCTGGAGACAACTGGTGGACAAAGACAGACTCAAACATACGAGGAGTAAGTAAGAACAATTCCTTTTCAGGAAAAGCAAGAGAGAAGGGAATTTTCTCACCCAAGACTGAAGAGGGCATGCGATTAATAAAATAGCATGCTATAAGAACATCATCGCCCCAAAAAGAATGTGGAGCACAACTCTGAATGAGAAGAGTTCTCGTAACATCAAGCAAATGACGATGCTTCCTCTCTGCAACACCATTTTGTTGGGAAGTATAGGTACATGATGTTTGATGAATAATACGTTGCGATGAAAAATAATTGGAAAGAGTATGAGTACAGAATTTCAAGGCATTATCAGTTCTCACAAATTTCACAGAAGTAGAAACACATTTTTCACTTCAGTTAGAAAAGTTGTGATAACATCTCCAGCTTCATATTTATTCTTTAAAAAAAGACCAAGGACAAACGAGAGAAATCATCAACTGCAATAAGATAAAGCCTTAGTCTTTGGTAATCAGGAACACGACTGGGACACCAAATATCTATATGAAACAACTCAAAAATAGAGCTACTGTTGCAACTCTGACGACTGGGAAAGGCAGACCGATGATGCTTTCCAAAATGACATGCCTTACATTGAAAGGGCAAGGGAGGAGAGATCTGAGGCAGAACACGACACATTTTCCAGAGCGGGAGATGACCAAAGCGTAGGTGCCATGTGAAGGGTGAGACAGGTCCAGTAAAAAGAGAGGAAACTCCAGTATAGCGAGTTTGAGCTAAGCGATAGAGACCACCCTGCTCACGGCCACACCCAATCACCTTACCCGTAAGGAAGTCATGAAATACAAAAGAAGATGGGTCAAAAATAGCTCGACAATGTAGATCCTTCGTAATCTGACTAATAGATATCATAGAGAAGTTAGGTGCATGCAATACATTCAGTAGATGTATAGAGGGCGTCAAGTTAATCTCCCCTATCCAATGATTGGGGAATGTGTCCGATCAGCAAGAACCATAGTTCATCCCGGAGGAACCTGTCTGTATGTTGTAAGTTGACCCATGTCTCCACACAAATGATGTATGGCACCAGAGTCTGTAATCCATTCTATAACCAGATCCACTACTGCTAGTAAGTATACAAGTACCTGAGGTACTGGAGGAGGTTGAAGCAGCCACATAAGAATGACTCACGGAGGCCGATGAAGATATAATAGGACTGGAAGGAGGTATAATGCCCCTCAATCGTGCTACAAGGTCATCAAATCGTTGATTCAAAGAGGAAGCAGTCGAGGGCTCAATCTGCTGAGCCACTCAAGCAGAGACAGGAAATCCATGCTTAGAGTAGCAAGTATCTTTTGTATGTCCAAGACGATGACAAAAAGTACATGGCTGACGAACACGACCTCCTATGCCACGAAGTCCGCATCCACGAAACTGAGTTGAGCTCCCTCGACCTCGTTAGGCCGCCATCGCTAAAGAAGTCTGACTGGCATTAGTAGATGGGACAGTGATTCGACTGAGCATGCGGAAGACTTACTCCATGGGAGGAATAGTAGCGTCTGCCAAAATCTGGGAACGAGCCGCCTCATACTTAGGATCAAGGGTTGTCATGAATACCCTAACTATGGTGGCATTCCTATAAGTCTTCTGCTGCTCAGGAGTAGATGCGAGAGGCATGAAGCTATAGAGCTTCTCGAACATGCCACCCAAGGATGCATATACTGAGTGAAGAGACTGTCCATTCTGGTTGATAATAATATCATGTCAGAGTTTTAAAATCATTGTCTCATTCTTCACATGTGAATAAGTAGCAGCAAGAATATCCCACATCGCCTTGACTGTGGCCTGATGGAGTATATCATTGGCGATCTCTGATGCAGCGTGACCCCAAATTATGGGGCCACATTTATTTAATTAGATAATTGTCAATTTTATTTACGTTTTTGGGTCTAATTGAATAATTGAGATCGCCTGTGATCTCAACGTTGATTTCGTAGAGTTTAATTATAATTGTTGGTCAATTAAATAATTAGAGTCCAATTAAGTTAGTTAGAGGTCAATTAGGATTAAATTAGTTGTAATTTGAGTATTTACTATTTTTGTAAACCCTCTCTCCTATATAAAGAGAGGGTAGCCCGTTGTTTTATTGCAGTCATTTAGGAATCAATTTTGAGAATTATTCTCTCTATCTCTCTTTCTCCTTCTCCCTCCACGCGATCTCCGCGGTTCTCCTCCTTCAACCTCTCGTAATCCTGACGAGTTCTCTCCTCAACCCCTCTACTTTCTCTTCTCAATCCCTCCCTCTCTTCTACCAAAAAAATCTACCATAAAAATTTATCATTTTATCGACGCCGCAAAAGCCGATTTGCATCATTTGGTATCAGAGCATGGATTTCGAATCGTACCTACGATTCGACGATCCGATCGACTATTGGTGTGCAAAATTCGGTCTCCGCCGCCCATCTCGTGGTTCGCGTCGCTCGAAAAAGTTCCATCAACGTCTTATCGCATGCATTAAGGTGCACGAATGGTTGGGCACACAAATCGACGACGATTCCGCCGCCAACGACCAAAATCAGATCTATGCCACCGACGTTCAAGTCGATTTCGAAGCCGAAAACGAAGGTATTTTCATTCCAAAGGAAGATCTATTTGATACAACTATTGTGCAAGAAGAAAAGGGGGATCAAGGACCCATCTTCGACGAAGATCCCGCGGACGAGGAGTACGAAAACCGCCATTTTTTTGCAATGGAAGCTGCTGCCCGGGATGTTACAGACCAGCCACCGCCGTCGAAACCCGCCCCGAGGACGGTTCCAGTATCCCGGCCGTCGCCTCTTCCCCTCGCCGCATCCCCCCGACCCTCTCCTACAAACCCAGCAGCCCCGAACCCAACAACCCCTCCCTTTCCCACCGCTCAACCGCCGCTCCCACCTCTACTGTTGCCGCCCCCAGCCCCATTCCCACCTTCCCCACGTGCACCTGCCCATCCCGCCACACCCCTCCTCCTCCCCACGCGCACACCGCCACCCACACTCCCCGCGCCCACCCCTTCCGTAAGCCCAGACCCGGTGGCCCATGCCCCCGCCATACCCTTACCCATTATTCCCCCACCCCCCCCAGCCGCCCCTCTCCTCCCCGTGCGGTCCCAGCGCCCTATCCGCACCCGCGGCAGGCCCCCCCAGCATCTCCCCTCCCCCGCGATCCTTCCCAGAACCCCCATTCTCCGCCCGCCACCACGCGCCCCCTTCCACGCCCTCCCGCGCATCACCCCAGGCATCCTCTGCTGCTCCGCCAAGTCGCGCCGACCTCTCCAGCAGCACCGCCGTCCCAAAACGCGCCCCCGTGGAGCCGCTGCGTCGCCTTGGTGTGTTCCCCGACGCCGCGCGCCTATAACGACACAGGAGCCCCGTGACCTAACAAATCCTCCGAGATTGGGGGAACTCAAATCCCTGAAAGAAGGGGATTGGAATTCAAGTGGGGAAAGTTGCAAAGAAAAATGCCCCAAAATACATATTTGCAGAAAGGTCCAAAGACATAGAATGGGGAGCCAAAATGAAGGGGTACGAAAATTGCACCCCTACCCCTGGTGGCGAAAATTTTTAAAAAGAAGGGCTGAAAATCAGGACTATGGGTATCTTCCTTATTCAAATAGGACTAGGACCTTGGGTTCTCCCTATTTAAGGACCCCATGGCTCCAATTGGTAGACACATCTCCCCTTCTCCTCTCTTTGTGCCATTGCTTCATCATGGATTATTCAAGGGCCATATTCTCCATGCCGCATCAATTCTTTGAGCACCATGGGAAGAAGACGACGATCGAGACGACGCCACCGTACGCCCCGCATATGTTTTTCAACCACGGTGGCCACGCCTCTCCCGCCCGCACATGGACTCCACCGTTTGCGCCCCACATGTTCTTCCAGAAGACCATTGACGCCGCCGAATCATCCTCCAAGCTTGCAGTTCACGCAATTCGTCAGGAGCCGAATTTTTGAAAGCGGTGGAGAGTTGATGCAGCGTGACCCCAAATTATGGGGCCACATTTATTTAATTAGATAATTGTCAATTTTATTTACGTTTTTGGGTCTAATTGAATAATTGAGATCGCCTGTGATCTCAACGTTGATTTCGTAGAGTTTAATTATAATTGTTGGTCAATTAAATAATTAGAGTCCAATTAAGTTAGTTAGAGGTCAATTAGGATTAAATTAGTTGTAATTTGAGTATTTACTATTTTTGTAAACCCTCTCTCCTATATAAAGAGAGGGTAGCCCGTTGTTTTATTGCAGTCATTTAGGAATCAATTTTGAGAATTATTCTCTCTATCTCTCTTTCTCCTTCTCCCTCCACGCGATCTCCGCGGTTCTCCTCCTTCAACCTCTCGTAATCCTGACGAGTTCTCTCCTCAACCCCTCTACTTTCTCTTCTCAATCCCTCCCTCTCTTCTACCAAAAAAATCTACCATAAAAATTTATCATTTTATCGACGCCGCAAAAGCCGATTTGCATCAATCTCTATTGCCGAGTCAAATTCCTAAGTAGTACCTGGGATTTACTTAAATACCCAGGTTCTACAAAATCTTTTTTTTACTTAGAAACTACAAAGGTGTCGCATATTCAACATGCGACACCCCTGAAGTTTTTTTTACTTAGAAACTACAGGTGTGTCGCATCTTCAATATGCGATATGTATAGATCTCCCTGGATTTGTTCCATGAACTTTCTCGTATAGCGCATGTTTGACATGCGCTATAGGAGAAAGTTCCTGGAACAATTCCAGGGAGTTTCTCATATAGCGCATGTTCGACATGCGCCATATGGGTGCGTTTGGTTGGTGGGTTATCCGGGGGTGGATAACCCGTTTTTGTGTTAGTGTGTTTGGTTGATGGGTTAAGGGTTGGGAGGGTTTGTGTGATGTGATTGTATTGAAATTTGAAAAAGTGGGTAGTTATTATGATATGATTGTTTAGGAATTTGAAAAAGTGGTTAGTTGTTGTGATGTGATTGTATTGAAGTTTGAAATAATGAGTAGAAGTTGAGTATCTTATGATTTTTAGATGATATGATGGTATAATATATAATTTTTTTGATGAAAAGATGGTGGACCCCACAAGTGGGTTGGGAATATGGGTTTTGGGGGGTAACCCACCCAAAGTGGGGGGTAACGCTCCAAACGAACACACCCTATGAGTTTCTCCCTGGAACGAATCCAAGGAGTTTCTCATATAGCGCATGTTCGACATGCGCCATATGAGGTTCTCCCTGGAATGAATCCAGGGAGTTTCTCATATGTCGCATGTTAAACATGCGATATATGAGATAATTCCTGGAAATTGACAGGCCAGGTCTGGATATATGAGGTTTTAAAGCTCTTCTTTTGGCCTTTAGTCTTCTTAGGACAAGAGACCAAACAAGAGCAAAGATGAACCTTCTCTTCTACCAGACTGAGACCGTGCCTGTCAATTTATGTGCTTCTTTCATGTCGATGAACACAAATTCAAAGATGTATTCACAATAACAAATGTGGGCTATGGATGAACAGACATTTACAAAGGATATATATTGATGCAGAAAGACAATCAAACATCTTACATATATTGAATTGTCCACGAATATACACTTCCATTTTTGTATCACATTAGCAACTACAAGGTTTACAACTCAACGCTTTCTCCTCCGCTGATATGTTATCGTTGAATCACGAGGATGGAAGGGTAACAGACGGTTCGCCTCATCTATCATGTTGATCTGCGAGGGCCCAGCAACGTCTTCGTCGAAGGTTGGCATCGGTGGCGGCGTGAGCGTGCAGTAGTGGGTTGTGCTTCTCTGGCGTCCAATCCTTGCCTCAACGGTGCCTGCGGCGTTGGCATGTCGTCAGGTGGTCGCTCGGCAACAGGTGTGACGAAGTCTGTCCCCAATTCCGTTGGCGCAAGATCCTCATCTACCGCAGCGGCTGCTTCATGGTCCAAGGGTTCCGCCACTAGTTCACGCACCCTTCCCCGACCTCTTCATCTTGCTCTTCCTCGCCTAGCCTTCGTCTGAGCCACATCAGCATGGTCGTCAAGTATTGTGACGGCATCTACAAATTGAAACGACAACTACTGCTCCATTTCCGCCTTTACTTGTGTCGCAATCTCGCGGCATTCCTCATGTCCAATATCATATATCCGGCTCCACTTGGCGAGCTGCATCCAAAAAAAATACATAGAGGTAAATTTCATGGAAACTTCTTAAAGTAATGTACAACAAAGTTTATCCGAGCACTTACGTTGCTTGCCAGAATTGTACCTAGTCGTCCAACAAATCTTCTAGTAGTCGTCCGATACCATTGCTCGTAGGCGGGCGTCGCGAATATCCCATTGGACCGATCGATATCAACGATTCTAGCTTCCCGCTCATCCCATTGGCTTATATACAACCAGTGTTTCGCCCTCCAATCCACATGCACCTTCCCCCTCAAGTCGATTGCATGGAGGTCTTGAAAGGTAAAGCAAGGGCATGGAATGTCTTGAAGGCCGCCAAATTGTCTCAGGAATCAGTCGGGGAAGTAATATTCCACAATGTGGAAGTATATCAACGGCTCACGCACCTTCCAAATGCAATCGCCTTCAAGACAGTTGGCAGGGAGACTTGCGCGAATGTCCTCGGTATACGACGTCCACAATACCTGAATGGGAAAATTGTATTTAGATCAGTAATTTTTTTGGTTGAACTTGAAACAATTTGTGGATGTAAAATTACCTGCTCGAGTGATTGCATGTCAAAAGCGTCCTGGTTAGGTCTCACTACGTGTGTAGGCTGTCGACGATGGGCAAACGTCGTTGCCCAACAGACTCCTAACGGGCGTCCGTGCCATTGTCTGCCTTCCCTCACAACTGGAGCAATGTGGGGTAAATGCTCTCATGCCCATAGCTGGAGCAGTATGACCGAGCCTCCAATCTCCTCGGTCGCCATATCCGCTGCTAAACAGAGGTGTCTATATAGATATGCAAGTACGGTGGATCCCCAGCTTAATGTCCCAGAGTACTCCAGATCATGTAGATGTGGTAGTGCAATAAGTAAAACCAACGATCCTGATTTGTCTGTGAATAGTACTCCACCAAGCAACTGCAAGATGTACGTTCGGGCATGTCTCTGTAAGACCACCTCGTCTGCATCTTCTGGCAAGTCTGCAAAATGGGTGAATAACCAACTTGTTAACACCTGCTGCCAATCATTTCTGATGGAAGTGGCCTTACACCCAACAGTTCCTCGCAAGTATCGACCCATGTGGCTCCAGGTGTAGTCTCCCCAATAACCACAGGCCATCAATTCGTAGCCCCATGATGAATGCGACGTCCTGCAATGCGACGTCCTCGATCGCCATATCCGCTGCTAAACAGAGGTGTCTATATAGATATGCAAGTACGGCGGATCCCCAGCTTAATGTCCCAGAGTACTCCAGATCATGTAGATGTGGTAGTGCAATAAGTGAAACCAACGATCCTGATTTGTCCGTGAATAGTACTCCACCAAGCAACTGCAAGATGTACGTTCGAGCATGTCTCTGTAAGACCACCTCGTCTGCATCTTCTGGCAAATCTGCAAAATGGGTGAATAACCAACTTGTTAACACCTGCTGCCAATGATTTCTGATGGAAGTGGCCTTACACCCAACAGTTCCTCGCAAGTATCGGCCCATGTGGCTCCAGGTGTAGTCTCCCCAATAAGCACAGGCCATCAATTCGTAGCCCCATGATGAATGTGACGTCCTGCAAGGTGATGGACATCTCTCCACTAGCCATGTGGAAAGTGTGCGTCTCGGGCCTCCAGCGTTCAACCAACGCCGTTACCAAATGCCAATCTAGCGTAATGAATTCCAGCTCAGAAATGCATCCAAAGCACGCTTGAGCTACATACAGCTGGAGTCGATCTTCCAAAGGAATCCGACGACATGTGTCTCCCGTCGTCGGCAACGCAACCATGAAGATTCCTACAAGATAATTTAGATAAGGAAAACGAGTAAAGAAAAAAATAATTAAAAAGACTTACATCGCCAGCCCAGACACGACGAGAACGATGTCGCTCCTGAAGAGTCAAAACGGATGGGTCAAGTGGGCCTGGATCCATCTGCAATTTTAAAAATGCAATGTTAGAATATACAATGTAAAAAACAAGAAAATACCGTGGGAAGTAATTACGCTACAAATTCAAGGAAAAATAAGCAAACTTACTCAAAACAGGACATTTGCATTTGTTGTGACCTACACCACCACAATTACCACATTTATTCTTATTCCTTCTCGTCGTCGGCGCAATAGATGTGAATGCTTGAGAATCCCTTGCGGTTTTATTGGGACATCCACGGTGTGTGTGACTTAATATCCAACAAAACGAACAAGTATTGTGGCGAATCACATCTCTAACATACATTTCATTATGAATTCTTGCTATGCGTGGTCGACCTTTGCCGCGCTTACGATTTGGGTCAGGACATAATTCCGGATAGTCCAAGGGAGCCCATGTTTCACGATTACCGATGGGGAAAAATTTCCCTCCATAAACTTTCAGTTGGTGTTGCCACGTGTACCACTCTCCAACATAGGAATCCACTTCCGCTCGACGTTTTGAAATGACTGAAATGGCGTGGGAACATGGGATACGAAAAAATTGCCACTTATTACATGTGCATTTCCGTTGGAGCAAATTTACCGTGTATTGTTTGCGATCACGAAGACCACTAGACGCCCGTCGAGCACTGCTAGAAACCTCGAACAATATATCCGGTTGTACTTCTATTTGAGTTACTGTGTGCCCGTTCGTAGCTACACTCCAACGGTTCAACTCTGGGGATGCATAATGCGTGAATTTGCGGCCGACGGCAATGGCTGCGCTTGCCTTTTCAGCATGTTGGTTAAAGTATAACACACAATTATAAAAAGTCTTCTCGATTAACGCAAATATTGGCAAGCAACGGACATCTTTAAGAACTGCATTGTAGCTTTTGCTCAAATTTGTAGTCATCTGACCAAACCTATAACCACTGTCGTAAGCCAAGGTCCATTGCTCACGACGACAATCATGAGTCGAAAACCATCTACCTGCTTCATTATTCCACTCTTGTAATTTCCTCATGAAGTATGCGAACTTTCTAGTAGTCATTTGTAATGCTGCTGCTTGAAACATGGCTTTCATGGAGCCATTTTTGAAAACGCTACTGAAGTTGCTCGCGACGTGCATTGTACAGAACCGTCAAGGGTTTTAATAAGTCCACATCAGCATCTTCCATAGCGGATTTTATTCCAACATTTCGGTCGGAAATGATACATATTGACCCAGCTCGTATGCCGATTACCCTGATACGTACCAACGATAGAAACCACTTCCATGAAGGACCGGATTCCTCGTCAACAATCCCGAATGCAAGGGGAACAATATATTTATCCCCGTCAATCCCGCAAGCAATGAGCAATTTATGTTTGTACTTCCCATACAAATGGGTCCCATCAATACTAATCAGAGGGCGACAATATTTGAATGCCTCAATTGAAGGCCTAAATGCCTAAAAGCATCGTTCAAATCTACGGCAATGCGGTTTCTGAGGATCAGGATGGTCGTTGTATTCAATATCAATTCCAGTCCCAGGAATAGCAGCCTTCATTGCATGCAATAGATAAGGCATTTCAGCGTATGACTTCTTTCGGTCACCAAATACAATTCCGTTTGCCTTCCTCCGAGCATCCCAAGACCTTTTCTTTGTAACCCAATAGTTGTACATCTCGTGGATGTGAGTTCTACAACTCGAAACACGAACATTAGGGTCATCCCTAACAATAGTTAGCAACGATTTGGACATGAATTTGTAGTCCAACTGAGGGTGATCCTGATTAAATGTTGGGTTTATACAAGTGTATGCCCCAACAACCTTGGAGATCACCCACAGTCCATCAAATTTTCTAAAATATCCTCGTAAATACCAAACACAACCATTCGATCTATGTGTGCAAGAAGCCGACCATATCAAGCTGGTGGATTCCTTGACAATGAAGTCATAGTATGCCAGAATGTGATACTTCTTACAGTGTAAATCAAATCTTCCCTACATTTGAAGGTTCTACCCTTGCGTATTTCGTCAATGACACCATCAAGTCGAGACTTCTCTCGAATGTCGTCTTCATAGGTTGAACGAGGATTTGACCCTCTAACGCCAAAAAAGGGTATACGAGTAACGATAGGCTGCGTGCTTTATTCATCAGCTGGGATCTCCTCGTCTACCGCATCATCGTCGACATCTTCACTACCTTCTTCCAGGTCATCATCGGTTCCTCAAGGGATGAAATCATCCAAAGCATGATTAACCTCTCGCAGCAACGAGTCACTCATGCACCATTCCTAATCCGTACATGGTAACGTTATAGGCGCATCAGTGTCAAAGGAGGGTTCCATGCTAGGGACAACTGTTGGTTGTATACTAGGGAAGATTGTTGGTTATGTGCTACGGACAACTGTTGGTTGTGTGCTCGGGATAACAGACGGTCCCGTGCTAGTCACAACATTAGGGACTTCGCTCACAGATACATTTTCAACAATAATGTCAGTAGGCATCGATTTCCCAATGGACCGAGCATGCACAAGAACTGCATGCACATCATCATCATCGACAATAGATGAAAATGATGGTTCTTCCCCTGGGCCTTGAGGGATGCGATGTAGTAATCGAATTTTTTGACTATTGGCATCCAGGTTGAACTTACGGTAAACCAAGTTCAACATCTCATCGAACGTCATATTAGGCATTAATACAAACCCCCGTACGTTGGTCGTCGAACCGCCAATAATTGTACCCTTCAAATGAAATATACAATACAACAGCTCCATTCCAACCTAATACGTGACACAACGTACAAGTAAACAAAATACATTTATGAAATGAAGAATAATATACATATTATATAAACAATAATCTCAAGAAAAAAATTACCAAGTCTCAATGTATGCAACAACGGCTTAGCCCTAGTGGGAGGCGGTGGTGGCTAGGACGGTGCCGACCAAGGAAGCTACGGAAAAGGAGTTTTCCGCGAGGCTAGGAGTGATCAAAATGGAGGTTTGTGAGAGAGGGGGAGGTCAAAATCGGCGGGTGGTGCAGTGGGTGGGTCGCGGGCGGCATGGACGGAGTATGGGCTATGAGGATCGCGTGGGGGAAATGGGAAATCCGATATGCGTGTTTCATATTAAGCCCTCAAATCGCATATTCAATATGTGTTTTATATATCGCATCTTTAAGATGCGTTATCGCTATTGTTCCGAGGTAAAAAAAACTTCAAAGTAAAAAAAAAGATTTTGTAGAACCTGGGTATTTAAGTGAATCCCAGGTACTACTTAGGAATTTGACTCCTCTATTGCCAACGTACCTGAAAGTCAAATCTTGGCATCATCCGCCTCCCATGAGGCATTAACCCCAGTGTTCTCAGTCGTCTCTTCCTCGGTAAGAATGTGTTTCTTACCCGTAGTCTTCATCATGCTCATGAATTGCATAGCCCACAGTTCATAGTTTGACTCATCCATCTTTACTATAGGCGCAGTTTCTTTGAAGGCACTTGGGAGGGGATATCGACCTTTCTTTCTGACATGACGATTAGAGAAGACTAGGGTTGAAGACTAGATAAATGTTTGTCTACACTGACAGAGAGAAATTTAGTTGCATGTGTAGACTTATGCAACCAATCTCATCAAGAGAGAAGACTCGACGGCGGTGTCCCCTTTTAAAAAGGGAGGTGTGGTGGCACCTCTTGGAGAGAGGAGGTGCATGGCCCGAAGGGAGAGGCCATAGGATCGGTCAACATGGCCCTAGGCTGCAGGGACGGGTGGCAGTTCCCTAGGCGTGGGCCAAGCGACGTAGGCTGAGCGACTGGCGATGGGGCCGAGTGTTGGGGCAGCGGAACCTGCGGGGGCCAGACAGCGGGAGCCCTAGGCGGCGCGTGTGAGAGAGAGGCTTGAGGTGGGGTTTCGGGCTAGGGTTTTAATACAGGAGCTCCGGTATAGGATCGCCGCTCTAACACCATGTTGGGAAAATAGAAAGAGTTGTTTATTCCTTGAGCCCTAGGCTCTTATATAGGGAGATGCTTATGGGCAAATTACATAGACACATAAGAGAAGGAAAATATATAGACGCTACATAAATATAAAATATATCTCTACACCTAGGAAATACTTGAGTTGACCAAGGTCTTTGGTGACAAAACCTTGGACTCTAGAGTGTCTGCTTTGTCATCACCCGTTATCCCCATGTCATCAACATAAACGACCATTATCATGTATACCAAAAGACCTTCTTTTGGCAAACACAATAATCAAATGTTGTCCTATAAAGGTCAAGTGGACTAAGTTCAAAGTAAGCATATCAAACCATGCTCGTGGACCCTCCTATGTTAGGTCATAAATGGCCTTACAGAGTCAAAATACACACTTTTCCTCTATGGAGGAACCTAGTGGTTGCATCATGTAGACCTACTCCTCAAGGTCACTGTGGAAAAAGGCATTCTTTATATTGAGCTGAAAGAAGAGCCAATTGTTTTTGGCAACAACAGAGAGAGTAGTGCATATTGACCTCATTCTAGCCACCAGAGAGAGTTTTGAAGTAGTCCACATCATAAGTCTGAGTGAATCCTTTTGCCACAAGCTTGGCCTTTAGTCTATCAACGGAGCTATCATCTACATGCAACATGCTTGATGCTAGAAGACACAACACAAGATCTCATGTGCCTTTGTAGGTAAGTGCATCCATCTCTTCATCCATGGCCCATTCCAACCATGATTATTGATGGGAGAAAAGAAATCGATCTATTAGATGTACCCGAGGACTCTCTTATATAGGAGAATAGCCCTGGGTTAATTACATGATAAGTACACTGAGAAAGAAGAAATTAGACTAAGCCATGAATAAAACGATATTTTACTTAACACTCCCCCTCAAGCTGGAGCATATATATCTATCATGCTCAGCTTGGACCAACACTTCTGAAAAGGACTTCGTGCTAGAGCCTTGGTGAAGATATCATCTATCTGATCTCCTGTAGACACGTGAGTTGTAGATATGAGCCCCTTCTGAATCAGATCTCGAGTGTACTGACAATCCACCTCAATATGCTTTGTTCGTTCATGGAAAGTAGGATTATTTGCAATGAATAATGCGGCTTGATTATCACATAATAGCTGCATAGGAAGAGGAATATCTATAGAAAGATCAGTCAACACCGATCTAACCCACATCATCTCTGTACTCCCTTGAGCCATGGCTCTGCATTCTGATTCTGCACTTGATCTGGCAACAACAGTCTGCTTCTTGCTTTTCCATGAGACAAGTAAGTGACCAACAAAAACAACAAATCCTGAAGTAGACTTTCTGTCCGTGGGGCATCCTGCATAGTCAACGTCTGCACATGTTGTTACCTCCAATGAACTACCACTACTGAATCGGAGTCCTGAACCAGGTGAGTTCTTCAGATATCTCAAGATCATATAGATAGCATCCATATGAGTCTTTCTGTGACACTCCATAAATTGGCTAACCTTTCTTACAGCAAACATAATATCCGGTCTGGTGATAGTCACATATAGGAGCTTCCCCACTAGCTCCCTGTACCTCTTGCTATCGACTTCCTCAGTGTCATCATCATACAATTTCACATTCGGATCCATAGGCGTCATAGCTGGCTTGCACCCAGTCATACATGTCTAAGACAGGAGATCCATGACAAACATTCTCTGGGTCATTACTAGACCCCGATGATTCCTGGCAAATTCTTTACCTAGGAACTTCTTGGCTACCTGAATGCCTTGAGCATCATCTCCTATTACAATAATATCATCTACATAGACAAGAATGGCAACTGTACCTCGTTGTGTCTTCTGAACAAATAGAGAGTGGTCCGCAGTGAACCTCTTGAATCCTTGTTGCTCAATCAATTCTGACAACTTTTGATACCAGGCTCTAGAACTTTGCTTGAATCCATATATGGCCTTATGTAGCCGGCATACCTCCTGTGACTCCCCCTCAGCAGTAAACCCAGGTGGTTGTTGCATGTAAACTTCCTCGTGAAGATCCCTGTATAGGAATGCATTCTTCACATCAAGCTGGAATAACAGCCAATCGCGTGAAACAACAACAGCTAGTAAAATCCGGAGCGTAGAGTGTCTCGCCACAGGAGAGAACGTGTCCTAATAATCGACCCCATATGTCTGGGTGAAGCCACGGGCCACCAACCTTGCCTTGTAGCGATCCACGCTCCCATCCACATTATGCTTAATAGAAAATATCCATTTGCAGCTTACTATGGATGCACCCTGTGGAGGAGGGATAATAGACCATGTCCCACGAGCTGTTAAGGCTGCCATTTCCTCTTCCATCGCCTGACGCCACTTGTTGTCCTGTAATGCCTCCATATATGTTCTGGGTATAGTAACCACGGAAAGGCCAACAATAAACTTCTTGTACTCATCTGAAAGATGATCCAAAGAGACATGCGTTGCAATTGGATATTTAGCACATTAACGACGTGGCTTCCTCAGCGCAATAGGAATATCCAGATCGTCCTCCATATTGTCCTCTACAGCAGAGTCATCCTGTAAAACTCCAGGGCCATCAGTAGAAACAATGTTATCATGATATACCTCAGGCGTGCTGGAAGATGTGGACGGCTGATGAGCAGAAGTTCTAGTAGAAGACTTGCGCATGTAAACAATGGGTAAAAAATTCGACTGAGGTGGTGGTGGTGGCAGTAGGTCGGCTGATGTGGTAGATAGAGGTAGAGGAACCACAATATCGTTTGCATTGTCATTGGACAACCTGTCACCTGTATGAGAGAAATACATGATGGACTCAAAGAAAGTGACGTCCGCACTCACATAGTATTTCTTATTCGTCGGATCATAACAGCGATACCCTTTTTTAGTACGAGAGTACCCAACAAACACACATTTGATAGCCCTTGGAGAGAGCTTATCACGACAAGGAGTACAATTATGCACAAACGCAACAGACCCAAAGACACGAGGTGTGAGGGAGAAAAGATCTTTCTCGGGAAACGCAATCAAGAAAGGGACCTTTTCTCCTAGAACAGTAGACGGCATGCGATTCACCAAGTAGCATGCAGTGAGAACCGCATCCCCCCAAAAGGAGTGAGGGGCATGACTATGGATCAACAGTGTCCGGGTGACGTCTAGAAGGTGACGATGTTTGCGTTCCGCCATACCATTCTGTTGCGACGTGTAACTACAGGAGGTTTGATGAATGATTCCCTGGGAGCTGCGGAAATCGGATAAATGCAGTATTGAAAACTCCAACGCATTATCTGTTCTGATGACTTTGATATTGGTAGAAAAAATGTTATTAACTTGCAGAATGAATTTTCGAATAATAGCACCTGCTTCAGACTTATGTTTTAATAAGAATACCCAAGATAATCTAAAAAAATCATCAACTACAACCATATAATACCGATGTCCCTGAATATCAAGTACACGACTCGGACCCCAAATATCAAAGTGAAAAAGTTCAAAAGACCGACTACTGTGACGACTCGGACGAACAAGAAACGAAGACCTATGGTGTTTCCCAAGCTGACAAGCTTCACAATCCAATGCAGTACGAGTAGATATCTGCAGCAAGACATGACACATTTTCTGCAGAGGCAAATGGCCAAATCGGAGATGCCAAAGGAAGGGAGAAGTGGATCCTGAGAGAGTAGTAGCGGCACCAGCATATGGTGATATTGCAAGCTTATACAAGCCTTTCTGGTCATGGCCACCAACAATCTTCCTGCCAGTCAGTATGTCCTGAAACACAAAAGTAGACGAGTCAAAGATGGCATGGCAGTGTAAATCTTTTGTAAGTTGGCTAATTGATAACAGGTTCATCTGAAAATCCGGTGCATGTAAGACATTTTGAATAGTAAACGAAGATGTCAGGGTGATCTCCCCCTGACCAATAATGGGTAATCGGACCCCATTTGCAATGACCACAGATCGTCCTGGGGCAAGTGCTCTGTAGGTAGTAAACTGCCATCCGTCGCCGCACATATGATGAGAGGCTCCGGAATTCATAATCCAGTCTGTTAGATCCGAACAAGTAGTACTGGTATGTGCATAAGGGGTACCTGATGAGCTAGAAGACGCTATGGTCGAAGCTGCAGCATCCGTTGATCCTGGAGACGAAGATGAGGGTGTAATAATCATATCTTGAAGGCGTGAGACTAGATCATCAAAGCGAGCAGCTGGAAGAGGTGCAGTTGTAGTCTCAGTCTGCTCAGCCACCCGTGCAGTGGCGGGATACCCATGCTTGTGAAAGCGCGTCCCCTCAGAGTGGCCTAGTCGATGGCAGTGAGTACCGAGGCCACGATGTCTTCCTCCCCCTCTACCACGAGGTCCACGACCTCGAAAATGTGACGATCCTCCTCTGCTACGAGTGACAGCCATAGTTGTAGGAGTAGTTTGTGCTGTAGACGTCGATGTAGTAGGAATCCTGCTCAATCGCTTATAAACCTCCTCCATTGATGGGATAGACTCGCCAGCCAGAAGTTGAGTACGTGCAGCATCGTACTCTGAATCAAGGGAAGATAGAAAGACGCCAATAATTGTAGCATTTTTGTAAGCCTGTTGTTGCTCCGTACTGGTAGTGATCGGCATGAAGCTATGTAGTCTCTCGAACATGCCTCGTAGATGAGAGAAATGTGCATGTAACGGCTTCCCATTCTGTTTTGTAGAAAAGATGTCGAACTGTAACTGGAGAATTTTGCTCTCATTCTTAGACTACTCATATGTCGCAGCCAGGATATCCCACATAGCCTTAGCTATGGGTTGGTTCACAATATCATTTGCCATCTCCGTAGTCAGTGTCCCAGATAGCCAGATACGGGCATATGCATCATCTTGTTTCCATGTCGCATTTGTTCCAGTCTTGTCCTCGGCTCAGATTCAGTCAAAATGTGCTCCTTATTGTGGCACTGCATAAGGATGCGGAACTACATAGACCATAGTTCATAGTTGGTCCCATCCATCTAGATAATAGGGGATGGGCCTTTGAAGGCACCCGAGGATGTAAACACATCACCCTTGTTGTCTGACATGATTGATGAAGAGCCTAGGACCGACGTAGAGAACCAAGCAAATTGTCTACATATTCATATAAGAGGAAGGTTGTATGTGTAGACCCATACAACCATCCCTAGGCCTTGTTGAGGCGCCGACCTTAGCTGTGAGCCTTCGGGAGAGATCGGCTAGACCCGCAGCGGCTGTGAGGAAACCTAGGCCTGGCCGGAGTTGAGCACGGTGTTGCTAGGGCCGCTGGGCGTTGCTGTGCGGGCCGCTGGGTGTTTAACACGCTGTCGCAGGGGTGTGTGTGGTTGCCAGACCGGCTATGGGGCCGCTGCGGCGGCGCTGAACCGCCTGGGGAGGCGACCTGCGGGTGGAGAATCACTGGACCACTGGGGAAAGGCAGTAGGCGGCGCCTACGTCAACGCTGGAGACTACCTGGGAAGGCGTGGCAGCACCTAGCGCAACACGGGATCGCCGATAGGGGCGGTGGGGTTGTGCGGGGACGCCGAGACCGTCGCTGGCGATGCGAAAGGGAGCCTTGGGGTCGGGGCTTCGTGCCTGTGCGCGGGGGCGGTGGGAGAAGGGCGCTGGAGCGCGAGCGGCGACGGGGGTAGGGGCGAGGGGGGCGGGTGGAGGGGCTTAAGGTTAGGGTTTTGGGTGGTGGTAAACGAAACCCTGGTCTAGGATCGCTGCTCCGATACCATGATGGGAGAAAAGAAATCGATCTATTAGACGTACCCGAGGACTCTCTTATATAGGAGAATAGCCCTGTGTTAATTACATGATAAGTACACTGAGAAAGAAGAAATTAGACTAAGCCATACATAAAACGATATTTTACTTAACAATTATGAAGTGTACTGTAATGATCATGAGAAAAATTAACGGTTATAAGAGCATTTGTAAATCATTTGCAACAAGTGATCAGCGTGTCAGTGGAAGTAAAATATGAGCAAGGGTGTAGAGTATATTGCTTTTTGGTCTCCACAATGCTATAAAAAATTCTGATGAATCATCCATATTAGCAGTGGTGAGGCCACTTGAAGAAGGCACATCATCCTGCAGGGAACGGGTAAAAGTACTGAGCCATGCTAGACAATGTGTTTCCTTACGTAGACAATGGGAGGTAGGAACTCAAAGGATATGTCACTGACGGACCGAGTAAAGAAGTTAGTCTGTTTAAAGAATGTGGCATTAACAGAAACATGGTAGCAATGACTAGTAAGGTCATAGCACATATATCCCTTTTGATCGGAGAGTAGCCAAGGAAAACAAACTTGATTACACGAGGAGACAGATTATCTCTAATCTAAACACTATGAAGAAAGGCAGTGCAACCAAAGATTCTCAATGGGAGAGGAAATGGTTCCTCCTCTTTATACAAGAGTGAAAAAGGAGTTACCATATTGAGGACTGTTGGGAAAATAGAGGGACTTATTCATTCCATAAGCCCTAGGCTCTCTTATATAGAGAAGAGATCTATGGGAAAATTACATAAAGCAAACATGAGGAAAAGAAAATAGATAAAAGAGTACTGAAGTACAGAAAACAAAACATATATTTCTACACTCCCCCTCAAGATGGAGCATAGATATCTATCATGCTCAGCTTGGACAAACACTTTTGAAATGATCTTCTGCGTAAGGCCTTGGTGAAAATGTCAATCGTCTGGTCTCTTGAGCTGACATGAGATGTAAAAATGAATCCTTTCTGAATCATGTCACGTATATAGTGATAATCGACCTCAATATGCTTCGTCCTTCCATGGAAAGCAAGGATTATTAGAAATGAACAGGGCAGCCTGATTGTCGTATTTTAGCAACATGGGAAGAGGTACATCTATATGTAGATCTGTAAGGACTACTCAAACCCACATCATTTATGTACATGCTTGTGCCACAACCCTATACCCCGACTTGGCACTAGATCTAGCAACTACAGTCTGCTACTTGCTTTTCCACGAGACAAGTGAATCTCCAACAAATATAGCAAATCATGTTGTGGACTTCCTATCCTTGGGGCACCCTGCATAATCTGCATCTGCATATGTTGAGACAGTGATAGAGCCACATCTTTTAAATAACAACCCTGTACCTGGAGATGATTTAAGAAACATTAGTATCATTTGTATAGCATCCATATGTACTTGACGAGGTTGTTCCATGAACTGGCTCACCCGACTGATAGCAAAAGAGATATCAGATCTGGTAGTGGTAACGTAAAGAAGCTTTCCCACCAGTCCTCTATATCTTCTCTTGTCAACCTCATCAATGTCATCTTCATAAAGCTTCATGCTTGGATCCATTGGTGTGGTGGCAGGTCGACATCCAAGCATACCCATGTCACTCAGCAAATCCGTGACATATTTTTTGTTAGTCATCACTAGCCCATGTTGATTTCTGGCAAACTCTAATCTCAAAAAGTATCTCAGAGATCCAAGATCCTTGGTAACAAACTCACTGCCTAGAATTTTTTCTCCCTCTTTATTCCTTGTATATCATCTCCTGTAATAAGTATATCATCAACATACACTATAATAGCAACCATACCTATGGAGGTTCTCTGTATGAAAAGTGAATGGTCTGCATTCGACGGTCTGAACCCATGCTTCGCAAACAAATCTGAGAGCTTCTGGAACCAAGCTCGTGGGTTCTGCTTAAGACCACAGATTGCCTTATGAAGTCTACACACCAGTGAACACTCCCCCTCAGCAGCAAACCCAGGTGGCTGCTGCATGTAGACTTCCTCTTGAAGATCACCATACAAGAATGCATTATTGACATCAAGTTGAAACAAGGACCAATCTCGAACCACAACAACAGATAAAAGAATTTGTAGGGTAGAATGTCGAGCAACATGAGAGAAGGTGTCAAGGTAATCCACCCCATATGTCTGAGTAAAACCACATGCTACTAGTCAAGCCTTGTAACGATCAATACTTCCATTTGTATTCTACTTCACTGTAAAGACCCATTTGCAACTCACTATGGACGCCCCAGTGGGGGCGAGACCAAACTCCAAGTGCCTTTGGACTGGAGAGTCGCCATCTCCTTCTCCATAGTTACACGCCACCTGCTATCCATCAATGCCTCCTGGTAAGTTCGTGGTATGGCCACGTTGTTCAAAGCAGCTACAAACTTCCCAAAATCACATGTTAGACGCTCGAAGGTGACATGAGAAGAAAGCGGATACGAGGCACAGGAACGCTTCGGTTTCCTAATAGCAATACGTAAATCAATGTCATCATCATCAGTTATGGCACCAACCTGATCATCAACCTCTTGAGATAAGCCCTGTTGAGAGACAGTATCAATCCCATCATTAGAAGTAATGCTATCAGAACAAACCTGGGGTGTGCTAGGTGACGAGCCATGAGCATGAGCAGGAGTAAACCGTCGACAGTAGTGATGTTGTAGTGGTTGAACCATAGTAATGGGAGGTGATGGGGTTGATGGTAGCGATGGAGGAGGTGGCAATGGAGGTGGTGAGGAAGGTGGTTGATGCATGGGTGGAGGTGGACTATAGACCTCACTATTTGAATCTGAAGGTGTCAACCAGTCATCTGTAGGAGAAAAATACATGAGAGACTTAAAAAATGTTACATCTGCACTGACAAAATATCTCCTATGTAACGAATCATAGCAATGATAGCCCTTCTGAGTTTTGGAGTACCCAACAAAGACACATTTGATAGCCCTAGGATAGAGCTTGTCAATCCCTGGAGACAACCAATGGACAAATGCAACAGATCCAAATACACGAGGACTAAGAGAGAACAACTCTTTGTCAGGAAAAACAAATGAAAAGGGAATTTTCTCCCCTAGCACCGATGAGGGCATGTGGTTAATGAGATAACACGTCGTAAGAACCGTATCACCCATAATGAATGTGGGGCACAACTCTGGATCAGAAGAGTACGTGTGACATCAAGAAGGTGACTATGCTTTCTTTCAGCAACATCGTTCTGTTCAGACGTATATGCACACAATGTTTGATAAAGAATACCATGAGACTGAAAGAATTGAGAAAGCACATGTTTGCAAAATTCAAGACCATTGTTCGTCCTTACAATTTTGACAGAAGTGGAAAAACATTCTGAAATTCTCTAATGAAATTTATTATGATATTTCCAGCTTCAGATTTATTCTTCAACAAGAAGACCCAAGACAAACGACTAAAATCATCCACAACAACTAAAAAATCCGTGTCCCTGATGATCGGGAACACGACTTGGACCCCAAATGTCTACATGCAAAAACTCAAAAGGAGAGCTACTGCAACGACTCTGACTAGGGAAGACCGACCGATGATGCTTCCCTAACTGATATGCTACACTGTTGAATGACGAGCAGGGTGAAATCTAGGGAAGACTTGACTTTGTTTATAAAGAAGGAGATTATCGAAGTGCAGATGCCAAAGAAAGGGAGAAACCAGTCCAATGGAATGGGATGATAAACCAGCATATGGTGTTTGGACCAGTCGATAGAGTCCTCCCTACTCATAGCCACAACCAATCACCTTGTTCGTAAGAATGTCCAGAAACACAAAAGATGATGGGTTAAATATTGCTCGACAATTTAAATTCTTAATAATCTAACTAATAGATAATAAATTCATTAAGAAATCAGGAACATGCAACACATTCTGTAAGCACATAGTTAATGTCAAGGTGATCTCCCCTTGTCCCATATAGGAGAATGAGTCCCATCAGCTATGACCACAGTCCTTCCTGGAGGAACCTGTCGATAGGCTATGAGTTGATCTCTATCTCTACACAAGTGATGTGTGGCTCCAGAATCAATAATCCACTCTGATATATCTGAACAAGGATAAAAGGTAGATGCATGAACACTACCTAAGGCACTAGCCCCTGTAGTAGCGACAAAGTCTGAACCGTTCTCTAAAGCAGGTGCTAGGGTACTGTATAGTGCCACAATGTCTCACAGTTGAGACACAAGCTCATCGCATTTCTGATATGATGTGGGTGGTGTAGCTTGCTGGTGATGAGCTTGCTCAGCTACACGTATTGATGCTGGAAAACATGCTTAGAGTAGCATGTGTCTTTCGTATGACCAGATCTGTGACAATAGGTACACGATGGTCCATGATCACATCCACCACTTCCTCGTGATGCCCATCAACTTAATTGAGATGAGCCGCCTCTACCACAAGAGGTAGCCAACGCAGAAGGATTTGGTACTGGAGTTGGAACATTCATCCCGCTTAACCTCCGGAAGGCCTCCTTCATGGGAGAAATGGTAGCATCAGCTAGTATCTGGGAGGATGCGGCCTTATATATGAGTCAAGAGAGGCCAGAAGTACTCCAACCATCGTAGCATTCCGGAATATCTTCATATGTTCTGGAGCCATCGTGAGAAGCATGAAGCCATAAAGCTTCTCAAACATCTCACGTACCGTGGTATAGTGTGCATGTAGTGGTCGACCATTCTGCTTAATAGTGAAGATGTCATGTTGTAACTGTAGAATTTTGGTCTCATTCTTGGCATACGAATATGTGGCAGCAAGAATATCCCACATGGCTTTCGTTGTGGGCTGGTGCAAGACATCATTTGCTATACACGGTATCATGGTACCAGACAACCAGACCCGTGCATAGGCATCATCAACCTCCCATGAGGCATACAACCTTATCTTCTCCGTCGGCTCTTCTTCGATAAGAATATGTCCCATACTCATTGACTTCATTAGTCTCATAAATTGCATGGCCCACAACTAGTAATCCAACCCATCCATCTTGATTATGGGAGTCGAACCTCTGAAGGTGCCCGTGGTGGGGATATCAATCTTGTTCTCTGACATCTTGCTGATCGAAGGAGACGAGGATCATAAGCTTTGACTAAAGGAATGTCTACATAAATATAGGGGAAGTTGGTTGCATATGTAGACTTAAATCGCAACCAATCCCGTCAAAAAACAAGCTGACGACGACTTCGAGGGCCGTACGAGATGCGGCTGGATGGGGCAGCAGGGAGTGGTTGTGCTCTGAGGGCGGCGGTGCCGCTAGGGGCCGCGATACCGTAGGGGGTGGCGAGAGCGGGGACGTTGGGGGTTGGGAGAGGTCAGGTGCCACAGGGGGAGCTGGGAGCGCCTGAGAGGCGCTGGGGGCAGCAGGGCTGTTGGTAGCAGCACGCGAGGGGGCTCGAGGTGGGGGCTAGGGTTAGGGTTTCGGTACGAGAGCTCTGGTCTAGGACCGCCGCTCTGATACCATGTTAGGAAAATAGAGAGAGTTATTCATTCCATAAGCCCTAGGTTCTCTTATATCGAGAAGAGACCTATGGGCAAATTACATAAAGCAGACAAGAGGAAAAGAAAATAGATAAAAGAGTACTGAAATACATAAAACAAAACATATATTTCTACAAGAACCAAAGTTGGTACCCTAATAATGAGGTAAGTGGCATTGAGAACAACATCCCCCCGTTACATTTTGGTAACCTTCATGTGAGTAAGCAGGATACGGGTAAATGTCCAGAAGGTGACGTGGTTTCCTTTTCTCTATCCCATTCTGATGTGAGGTACACATATAAGAGGTATGCTGAAGGATTTTCTTGAGCGAAAAAAGTGATCAAATCTTGTTGAATAAAGTTGAGAGCATTGTCAGACCAGAAAGTTAGAATATAAGCAGGTGAAGATGTCTTAAAGGACTTGAGAATTCCATAAATCTCTTATCGTTCTTTTATTAAGTAGACCCAAGAAATTTTGGTATAGTCATCCACAAAAACAACAAAATATATGTGACAACCTACAATATGGACCTGACAAGATCCCCAAATATCAAAATGGACTAAAGAAAATGGAAATGAATTGGAGGCGCATGGGAAAATGCACCTCAATAGTCAAGTCAGTAAGAACAGATCTGACCCACATCATCTCTGTACTAACTTGTGTCATGGCTCTGTATTTTGTTCAGTACTAGATATGGCAACCGCAACCTACTTCTTACTCTTCCATGACACCAGGGAACTTCCTATGAACACTGCAAAGCCAAAAATAGACTTCTTGTCATTGGGAAACCCTGCATAGTCTACATCTGCACATGTTGTAACTACAAGGAATGTACCTCTGTTAAATAGAAGATCAATGCCAGGTGTGGCCTTTAGATACCTCAAACTTATATGGACTGCATCCATATGTGCATGTCTGGGTTACTCCATAATCTGACTCACTTTACTCACCGCAAAGGATATATCTGTCCGGGTGATGGCCACATACAGAAGTTTTCCAACAAGCTCCTTGTACCTCCTATTATCGACCTCCTCAATGTCATTATCATAGAGCTTCATGCTCGGGTCCATAGGAGTAGTGGCAGGCCTGCAATCTGCCTTGTCTGTCTCAGAAAGGAGATATGTAACGTACTTCCTCTGGGTCATCACAAAACCTCACTGGTTCATGGCAATCTCCAGTCCAAGGAAGTAGCGTAAACTACCAAGGTCCTTGGTCACAAACTGCTGACCTAGGAAATCCTTAGCAACCTGAATGACATGCTCGTCGTCCCCTGTAACAATGATATCATCAACATAGACAAGAATAATAATTGTACCTCTCAGAGTCATGTGAACAAACAGAGAGTGATCGGCAGTCGATCGCATAAACCCATGTTGCTCTATCAAGTCCGAGAGCTTCTGGAATCATGCTCTTGGACTTTGCTTAAGGCCATAAATCGCCTTGTGAAGCCTGCAAACCTTCCGACACTCCCCCTCTGCAGCAAACCTAGGTGGTTACATGTAAACCTCCTCCTGTAGGTCACCAAATAGAAAAGCATTCTTCACATCAAGCTGATTGAGGGGCTAATCCAGTGTCACTACAACTAATAGAAGGATAAGCATAGTAGAATGTATCATGATAATCCACCCTATATGTTTGGGTGAACCAACATGCCATAAGTCTCGCCTTGTAGCGATCAACACGACCATCTGGTCGGTGCTTCACCGTGAAGATCCACTTGTACCTAGCACCCAACAACGGATGCGCCAATTGGAGCAGAAACAAGGTTCCAAGTGCCACACGACTGCAATGTGACCATCACCTACTTCATAGAAAGATGCCATTGATTGTCCTGAATATCCTTCTGATATGTCCGTGGTATCTCCACGGCTGACAGTGCCAAAGTAAATCTCCTGAAATCCTCTGAAAGCCTGCTCAAAGAAACTTGGGTTGCAAGAGGATGAAGCACACATACATCTCTTCTTTCGCAGAGCAACCGACACATCAAGATCATCTGCCATCTCCTCAACATGTACGTTTCCCTCTTGAGAGGGTATCTGCCCATCCTGTAAGGAGTCCTACTGCACAGACATCTTAGTAGTGCCATTAGTAGAACCAATGTGCTCATTACATACTCGAGGCATGTTGGATGATGGGTAAGACCTGTGAGCATGGGGAACAGAGCAAGACCTACGATCAAACACACATAGCAAGAACTGAGTCAAGGTGGATGGCGGTCCAGGGGCAACCACAGGAGCAGGTGTAGGCACTGGAGAAAGTGGTAGGGATGACAGTGGTGGTGGTGGTGTGGGAGGTGGTAGAGCAGGTGCAAGAGGTGGAGGCATGTAGAGCTCCTCATCAGAGTCAGATGGGACCAATTTGTCACCCGTAGGAGAGAAATACATGACGGGCCCAAAGAATGTAACGTTGGTACTGACAAAGTATTTCCGTCGACGCGGATCAAAGCAACGATACCTTTTTTGGGTACGAGATTAGTTGAAAAATACATACTTAACAACTTTAGGTGAGAGCTTGTCACGACCAAGCGAAAGATTATGAACAAAGACTACATATCCAAACACATGAGTAAAGGAGAACAAACCTTCTCAAAAAACACAATCGAGAAAGGGATCTTTTCTCGCAAAACAGAGAAGACATGTGGTTCACTAAGTAGCATGCAGTGAGAACCGCATCACCCCAATAAGCGTGAGGAGCACGACTCTGAATCAACAGGGTTCTGATGACATCAAGTATATGGTGGTATTTGCGCTCAGCAATATCGTTCTGTTGAGACTTGAGATGTATAAACATACGAGGGCTGATGTACCATGCCAAGAGACCTGAGAAACTCGGATAGTTGTAAGGTGCAAAACTCTAAGGCATTATCAAAATGCAGATACTTAACATCAGGAGAAAAAATATTCTTTATCTCATTAATGAATGACTTAATAACAAATCCAGCCTCAGACTTACTCTTTAACAAGAAAATTCAAGAAAGTCTAGAAAATTCATCTATAACAATCAGGTAAAAATTGTGTCCATGGTGGTCAAGGACAGGACTCATACCCCAGATATCTAAGTGAAGGAGCTCAAACAACTGAGAACTGCTCTAACTATGACAAGATGAAAATGAAGAATAGTAATTTCCTAAGCTAGCAAGCTTCGCACTGGACGGAAGATCACGCGGAGATCTGTGGGTGGACATGACATAGCTTCTGCATAGGAAGGTGGCCAAAACAAAGATGTATGGTGAGACTAGTCTAGTATGAATAATCGAGGCACCAGCATGAGTAGATTGGACCAATCTATAGAACCCCCTTTGCTCACAGCCACATCCAATCACCCTACCCGTAACTATATCCTAAAACACAAGAGAAGAAGGGTAAAAAATGACACGACAATGTTGATCCTTAGTAATCTGACTAATAGAAAGTAAGTTCATTTGAAAATTAGGGGCATATAAAATATTCTGAAGGCGCATAGATGGTGTTAAATGCACCTCCTCCTGTCATGTGATGGGTAAGTGAACCCCATTAGCAATAACGAGTCAACGACCCATCTACCAGGAGGTATAAGACCTGAACTGGGCTCTGTCTCCACACAGATGATGGGAAGCACCAGAGTCCATGATTCACTCTATTATATATGCATTGCTACTACCAGTAAAAGCCTATTCGATACCCGAGGAGATCGAAGAGGCTCTAGCTGTGGTTGCAGTGTCTGTGGATCCTACAGTGGTGGTATCGGCCACTAAAGCCTCATGATCTCCCGAATACGCGAGACAATGTCATCAAGGCGTGGATCTTCCTGAGGAGTTGTAGTATCTAAAAGCTCAATATGTTCTCCTACACGAGTAGATGTGGGGTATCCATGATTCTGATAACATGTGTCCTCAGAGTGTCTTAGACAATAGTAGTAGGTGCAAGGACCACACTGATGTCCACCACCTCTGCCACGAGGACTATGCCCTCTAAACTGAGTAGAACCTCCTCTGTCGCGAGAAGTAACCATCATAGAGGAGGGTTGTGTGGTGGCAGCAGGTGGAATAAGAAGCTTGTTGAGATGGTTGTAAGCTTCCTCCATGAGAGGTATGGTCGCCTCAGTTCGGAGTTGTACTTGTGTTGCATCATACTCTAGGTCAAACAGAACCAAGAAAACTCCAACCATAGTAGAGTTCTTGTATGCCATCTGCTACTCTGTGGAGGTCGTAATCGACAAGAAACTGAGATGTTTCTCGAACATGCTACGAAGAGAGGAGTAGAACGTGTGCAATGGATGACCATTCTGTTTTGCCCTATATATGTCAAATTGGAGCGGAAGAATCTTGGCATCATTCTTCACTTGAGCATAAGTGGATGCCAGAATATCCCACATCGTATTGGCGGTGGGTCGGTTCACAATATCATTGGCTATCTCTGTGGTGAGGGTCCCAGAGAGCCAAATACGTGCATACACATTATCTTGCTTCCACGAAGCATTGTCTCATGTCTTATACATCAGCTCTGGTTTCGTCAGAATGTGTTCCTTAGTGTTGCATTGCATATGGATCAGAAATTGCATGAACCACAACTCATAGTTGGTCACATCCATCTTCACGATGGGAGCCCAGCCCTTGAATGCACCAGGTGAAGAAAAGATAGCACCCTTGTTTTCTGACATGATGGAAGAACGGTCAGAAAAAATGGAACTCAGCGGGGAAGTAAATCGATTTGAGCAAGTTTACACAATCATATGGATGATTGATTGTATGTGTATGTGTAGACTCATACAATCATCTCCTTCAATTCACGGCCGCGCTAGGATCGAAAAACATGATTTAAAGGTATAAAATCATGATTTTTCAACCAAAATCAGATCAAATCAGACTGTTGATCAACGCACAACGGCGTTAGGGTGTCTTAGGGGGCATCGATGGCATGAAGGAGAGCCACATGTGGCCAGCCTATGCCTAGAGGAGGTCTGGGGCCCCTTGACGAAGGGCCAAAGATGCCCTAAATGGCATTGATGGAGGCTTGGAGGCCTGACGGTTGCAGGCTAGGGCCTCGGAGGGGTCTAACAGCCTCCGGGCGACACCAAAGATGGCCATTGGTGGTTGGCGGTAGGGTTTGCGGACCCTTGTAGCACCCTGGCGGTGCCAACGAGGCCCACCGAAGACCTCGGAGGTGGCTATCGGTGGCTTGGAGACTAGAGGCGGCAAGCTAGCCCATCGGAGATGCGTAGGGGCTCCCCTGGTAGTGCGTAAAAGGTGCGAGAGAGTCCTCCAAGCGGCGGGGCTTGGGTTGATGTGTTAAGGGTGGTGGTGGCAGTGGGAATTGTGTCAGAACTCTAATCTAGGGTCGTCGTTTTGATACCATCCGGAAGGAAAGAATGAATTACCTATTGATGAAGACCTAGGGTTCTCTTATATAGGAGAGTAACATGTTAGACGAATTACATAAAGAAAACAAAGAAAATAAATATTACATAAAAGATATGAAAGATAACTAATATCTTAACACATATAGCATGCTCAAAAAAACAAAGCGCATAGTAAATACCAAAGAGCATGAGTTTGGAGGAAATCTCCAGTCGCAGTAGTGGTACTAGGAGAATGAGCATCATTCTAGCCGAACCGACTTCACAGTCGAAGAGGGTTGAAAGGGGGTCAGCAGACTACCATTTCACGTCATGTAAATACACGCATTAAAGTCAATAATCCATGTTAGTGTTGTGATAGAGGCAGAATTGGCTACAATACCTGAGGTAGTAACCAGGTTCGTTGTAGGAAAATCTTACTAGGAGTAGAGTTATGCAATAGTTGCATCAGATAGGAGTAGTCTATGGCGAAGAGTTAAGATTTTTGTCCACTGGAGTTCTGATCAGAAGGAGTCTCTATCACAGTTATATTATAGTCAGACGAAGATGCAACATTGGTCTGTAATGGGAGTCCAAACTACACCCAGCACATGTCAAAAGCATAACTGAATCGTTGGCAGTGGATGACTGCGTACGGTCATGGTTAGAATCACAGCCAAAGTCACGGCCTCTACCTCCATGGAAGCTATGATGCCAACCTCTTCCAGAGGAGGCAAGAAATGATGAGTTCTCCACATACTGCAGAGAGGAACTATGTCCAGTAAAAGTCTTAATCTCCTTAAGACGGCCAGAGATAACCTTGATAAATGGCAGAGTGACAGATGTAAGGAACTGATCATTCCCCATCTGATAGCAAGGGTGAAGGCCAACAAGGAATCTATAGACTTGCTACTCCGACCTCTTAGTCACGGATTTAGGACAACAAGCTAGCTGAAATACGACAAGCTCCTCGTAGAGGCCGCTAAGATGCTGATAGCATACCACGATGGAGGACCCTCCCTGAGATGCAGAACAAATCAGCATGTAGATGCTGACAATGCTTAGGAATCGGCATGTGCGACAACATATGCCTATGCAGCTCCCTTGGTGAACCTCATGCTTGAAGTGCAACATTATGCACCCTTCGCGCATATATGGGGTGCATATGTGGGATGTGCAATAGCATATTCGGGTCGTGCAACCACCTAGGTTTAGCAAGTTCATCGAAAATAGATCTTCAAGATTTGAATCTAATAGCCTTTTTTCAAGGCCCCTCTCTCTCATGATACCCCTCTTTATCTCTCGATACCCCATTTTTAGAACATGGTGAACACCCAAACCCCTATTCTCCACCGCAAAGCTCCCCCGCCTCCAACCTCCACCAAGAAGCTCATCTGTTGTGAATTTCCTCTGTTATCACAAAGCTCCTCCGTAGTGCATTTTTTATTTTTTTTTGATGTGTCGTCATAGTGAAGTTGTTGCTTCTTTTAGGGCCTGTTTGGTTGCAGGGTTGGGCAGGATTGGGTTGGGCTGGGTTGGGTGAATAGTAATCTGTGAGGAGAAAGTACCCTTGTGAATAGTAACCAAGGTTGGGCCAACCCTGCCCAACCCTGCAACCAAACAGGCCCTTAGAGTTTTTTTCTCCAAAGCTTGATGACTTTGCATTAGGGTTTCATTTTTTTAGTGGTGCATTCATTTTAAATTCCTAGCGTATACCTTATATCTTAAGTACAATTTTCTATTATGGCATTTATTTGTTGCACACTTGAAAATGTATCTTTTGATAATGGTTATATTAGATGACCAATCATTTACATTTTTATGATTATATGTATCTGATATTTTATGATAATATTGGTATATAAATAGTATGTTTGGTATTTGAATAGTAGATGATAATGTCTAATATTTGTATGATGAACCACATTATAGTCATTTTTCTTGGATTTTTATAGGACCATATCACGAAGTCACATTATAGTCTATTGTAGTCATTTTTCTTAGATTTTCTATTAGACCGCATTTATTCATAAATCCAGTTCAACTATAGTCACTTTTGTAGATATTTATTTACTTCTAAATTAAAATTTTGAAAATCGCATAGAACCTGTTAAGAAATAGGAAGCGGAAGCGAAAACATGGAAAATTGATAAGAACAAAAAAGAAGAGCGGGATTTACGTGGAACCCTACTCCGTGAGGAGCGGGATGAAACCACGGGAGAAGCCCTCAAAGGGGCGTGTTATGCATTGCTTTTTCTCAATGGATACTGGAGGTATGGGGCTCCTTATATAGCCTCTCTAGAGCCTCCAAGTCCCACCACTGGACGATGTGGGACTAAACATACGAATGGGGTAAATGGATCTTTTCCATGATCCATTTACCCTGCTACAACTCAATGGGTGCACAACCAAATACTCTAACACTCCCCCTCAAGCTGGAGCATGCAATGCTCAGCTTGGACAAACAGAAAGAAACTCAACTCAACACTACATGATACTACGGACAATATCAACCCAACGCGCACAACTGCTGCTATCGAGGACGTTGTTTCTCATGTCGTCCAGGTGGGGAGGACAAAACGGGCTGGAATGTGAGTCTGCTGAATCTCCTCGTCGGAGAGCATGCGCTCTGAACTGCGCCTGTCAGAGTCGTTGCAACTGGAAATGAGCCTCCTTGTCGGAGTCCTCTGGCCCGCCACAATAATGTGGACAACCCATCTCTGAAAAAGGGCGGAACTGAAAAGGGTCGTGATTGTGCAATCCTCGTCGGAGTCCACGGTCGCTGGATAATGGAGTCTGAATATAGTCTCGTCGTCGGAGAACTGGGACTCTCCCATCTGGCTCAGAGAATGGTACACTACTCTGGTGTCCCTATGATACCACATGAAAACCCTTGCCAACATGGCATAGGGAATGGTCCTCTACTCTGGAATCCTTATGACTTACATGAAAACTCTGGCCGAAAATAAGAAAAGATGGGGACCATAACAAAAGATGGCAAACATGTGTTCATCTAAAAATGATTGCAAACTCGTGCGTGTTTGAAATAGTCTCTCTCTGGAGAACTCGAAAATGGCCTCATCATGGAGTGCCTCGAACTTGGACTCTGACCAATCCATCGAGTCTGAATCTACGTATCAAACTGGGACTCAGAATCTGAATGTCGTGTCTGGAATTGCACATGGAAAATCTTCGTCTGAAAAATTGTAGAGTCTGAACAACTGATTGGCCTGGAATCTAACATCTGAATCGGGATCATGGAATAGACCTGTGACTCTATATATATACTCCTCCTTTCTCCCATACTTGTCGGAAAAATCAATATCGACCAAGTTGGGAGAAGACAAGATAAATAGGGGTTACATAAAACATGAATATCCTCGAAACATTTCTTGCGGCCTTTCATTTTTTTAAGCCGTCACATTTTTAAGCCGTTTTAACCATTTTTTAAAAAAAATCTCGACTATTTCACCTTTTTTATAGCCGTCGTTTCATTTCAAAAAAAAATATTTCAAAAATGCGTATGGCTTTTGAGTTGTACGTGCTCTTTTTTTATTTTTTTTATAACCTCGACCCAAATATGGGCCCAATCTTTCACAAAACTCTGCCCCCCCTTTTTTTACAGGGCATCTCCTCTTCCTTTATGGGCCACGTCTCCTCTTTTTTTTTCTTTTAACGTTGGGGCGCCTCCCCCCTTTTTTTCTCAGCCCAACAAGGGCCTTACAATAAGCAAGGCATTTTTTTTAATAAACCGGGCCTACAGTGCCCTAGGATTTCCGTTGGGAACCTCTCTTCAACTATTGCCGTCGCCGCCGCCCCCAAAGGGGGTTCTCTGTTTCGCGAGAGGGTGTCGCGCGAGTGGCGCGCGAGGAGATCTGGGAAGGACACCACCTGTGCCTGGGGCCCTAGGGGGTTGTGCACTGCCTGGGATGATTTGCGGCTCGAGGAGGATCGCCGAGGTGGTGATCTGGAGGGAGAAGGCTCTTGTGAGAGACCTGGATCATGCGGCTCGCGCCGCCTGGTGCTTTGAAGTGGCATCAGGAGGAGCCCCGTGTGGGGAGGGGCCGCCTGGGACAGGTCTTGCTAAAGAATGGGGCTGGCGATGGAAGAGCAGCCCTTGCTGGTTGCCGCCATCGCATGGAATGAAGAGGGTGCGAAAGCCTGCGCCGTCATTTAGGTTTGTTGCGCACAAGAGTGCGCCTCCTGTACACGATGAAGATAGAGCCACGCGCACTGCCTGTGGGCTTGAGATGCGATGCCGCCAGGAGCAACCTGGAGAACTGAGAAGCGATGAAAATCGGCACTGCCTTGACTCGATCTGACGAGAACAACCGCGGCTAGAGTTTCGCGGGTCTGGAGAATGGCGCTGTATACGGCTTGCGGCCCGGATGATTCTATGCCGCCATATGTGGCTTGAGCTTTGCCTGGAGTTGCAGGCTAGGCGTCGCACGAAGGAGATGATGTCGTCTGGAGAGGATCTACTGCAGCTTCTAGAATGTGCAGAGAATGCGCCATCGGCCTGGAATGTTAGGGCTCACGAAGAAGCCCCGATGCTTTGCAGCAAAAAGACGAGAAGATATGTGGGCGATTCTGGATCTGGAGAACTACAGAACTGAATAATTTCTAGAGTTTTATCTCAACCCTGGAACATGAACTTGATAATCAAATCTCGGAAAAATAAAGCATAATGAAAAAGTCTCGAGAATCGAACCCGCTCTGATACCATGTTAAGAAATAGGAAGCGGAAGCGAAAACATGGAAAATTGATAAGAACAAAAAAGAACAGCAGGATTTACGTGGAACCCTACTCTGTGAGGAGCGGGATGAAACCACGGGAGAAGCCCCTAAAGGGGCGTGTTATGCATTGCTTTTTCTCAATGGATACAGGAGGTCTGGGGCTCCTTATATAGCCCCTCCAAAGCCTCCAAGTCCCACCACTGGACGATGTGGGACTAAACATACGGATGGGGTAAATGAATCTTCTCCAGGATCCATTTACCCTGCTACAACTCAATGGGCGCACAACCAAATACTCTAACAGAACCACATATACACCGCATATGCCCTTGCATACCGCTTAATCATTATTCAGTGACCTGTCGGAACACATCGCATACCATTACCATCTTCTTGAACCTTAGATATCGGCAAAATGTTACTTGATAGTCTGATGAGATAAGTCTGTGTCAATTCATCACAGATCTCCTTTGCAATGCCCTTGTACAGGTTATTCATTGTAATCTGGGACTCAACGCTATTGGTCATCCATGTCATAACATGATAGTTGTCCCAAAGCCATGACGTATAGTCTTTATTAGGTTCCTTTAGCGATTCCTTTATAAGAATAAAGATCTTTATCTAGTCGTCGATTACTTAATGGTCTAGTGGTAGTATAGTGTGTCTACGACACAAAAGACATGGTTCAAATCCAAATGTTGCAGGGGTTGCATTAGGTAGTCGACGACCAGCGTAAAAAATAGTTGAATCTTTCAATATGGATTTGAGCAAGGATCCATGTAGCCGATCCTACTTATAGTGGGAGAAGGCTTAATGCTTTTTTTATCTAGCCGCCAATGAACACTTAGAATGTTCAAGACCAGAGCACGTGGTTATCTGCACCCCTGAGTTAGAGAGAAATCTAGTGAACCATCATAGATGATGTAAAATACAACGACTTAGTCTCGGTAAGAGTCGTAAACATTGCAGTTAGATTGAGAGATCAAGAAGTAGGTGTAGAGACTTAAGCACACACGAGATTAGGGTGAAAGACCTTGTTTCTTTTAGCCTAGGTCTCACGTACGAGAGGGTTCAGACGAAGGGGAGCTCACAGCAAGGTGCAGGACCTCACGCAGAAGAGAGGTGCCACACGATGAAGTGCAACGGTCTCTGCGATGAAGAGAGGGGCCACAACAAGGTATTAGGCCATACACGATGAAGTGCAGAGGCCAGGGCGATATCGCCATAGACCTACCATGCCACCATCCCTTATTCAATAATGAAGGGAGGTGTTGCATTGTTTCCTAGCGGCAACACAAGGGGTTCATTGCAGAAACCACGGACCCACGCAAGGTTTGGTGGAAGCAGAGTGGACCCACACGAGACCCACCAGCATCTCATGGAGGAAAAGAGATTGGCGGCGATGTGAGCAGCCGAGAAAAGGAGAGAGAAGGGGTTGGAGGGTGGAGGTAGGGTTCTGAGTACGAACCCTAACCTAGGATCGTTAATCTGATACCATGTGAAGAAATAATTATGAATGGAACGTATTATTCAAGAGGAATGGGGTTTTTTATATAGTGTGAGGCCTTAAAGCCCAAGTAGTGATCATTACATAAAAGACCCCAAAGGGTTATAACTCAATCAAATAAAGAAAATATAATCTAATAGCTTCAATAATAAAATTATATTAAATACACGTATTCTTATATATATGGTCATCTGAATTTCAATCAAATATTTTGCATATTATATATTTATACATATCTGGAAAAGATACAAAAACTTCAATAAGAATAAACTTAATTTTGAGAAATTGCATGCAATATGGAAAATTGAGGTTGAGAAAACGACTTCCTTCGATATTAATTTTAATCCTAATTGAGCAAGTCAATGAATGTTTCACAAGCTACGTATAACTTAAATTCGATCAATATTTCAAGTATCACCTACACAAAGTCAATATGCACAAATTAGTAGGTTTAATTTCAAAAAGACGAGGCAATGCATCATAACTTCAACGTTAATATATTAAAATTAAAGTTTAAAATGGATTTTTTCTAGCCACAACGTAGGGTGAGGCAGGGTTGCCTGCTACCACCTTTGCTCTTTGTTGTGGTAGTTGACGCTCTGGCGAGAATGGTGTCGAAGGCAATGGAGGGGGGCTTTCTAGCAGGTTTTTTCGAGGGAGATCTCTATCCCTTATTTCCAATATGCTAATGATGTTATCTTTTTTGTGGGGGAGGTGACACCTGCGAAAGGGATGGTCATTGTTCTTGAGATGTTTGGGTTGGTCTCATGCCTGAAGATCAGTCATGCAAAGTCGACTTTTATTCCTTTTGGGTTGAGCGAGGAGGAGGTAGCGACTTGTGAGATTGTCTTAAGACACACACCAAGCCACTTGTTTCTTCTCCATCTTCTCAATAATGGGAGCCTAATTCACCTGCTTTAGCTTTCCACCCGTCAACAATAACCCAAGGTAAAGAATAGGGAGGACCCCTCCCAATTCTTTACCTTGGGTTATTGTTGACGGGTGGAAAGCTAAGGCAGGTGAATTGGGCTCCCGTTATTGAGAAGATGGAGAAGAAATAGGTGGTTTGGTGTGTGGCTTGTCTTTCGAGAGGTGTATGCTTGGTGCTGTTGAAGGCAATCCTCTTGATTATCCCTATGTCTTTTTGTCTGTGCGCATGTTGCTTGTTGTGGTGAAGGAGAAGTTAGAGGTGCTGATGCAACAATTTTTTCGTTCCGCTTCTGGGTAGTCCAATGGATTGTCATTTGTAAGGTGGAAGTCTCTAGTACTCAAGGAGGAGGAATGCGGGACGGGGATCCGAAGCCTGCAGGTGATGAATAATGCCCTTTTGGCGAAGTGGGTGAGCCGAATCTAGGAGGAACATCTGATTCGCTCTGCACAACTTTACGGTCAATATATTGTGTTTCTTGGGATCCTTCTTCGCATGTTACTAGTATTTATGGCCCTCTATAATTCTGGAAAGGGATTTACTCGGTGCTCACACAGATGATTCTGCTCATGTGACCCGTTCTTAGGGTGGTCGTAGGTTCCGATTCTAGACTGATGATTGGGCAGGGCAACATATGTTACACACTCCTTTCCCCGCTTGTTCTCTTTGGCAACTTCTGCACGAGACTGCGTGAGGGATTGTTGAGAGGTCAAAGGTTGGCTCACATTGTTCCATACTAATCTATATGACTAGCTTTACGGAATTTCTACATCATTTTGATGTCATGCAAGTTTGCAAGAGATTTCATGACATTGCAGACCGTTGATCTTAGGTTAATGGACACTTAACTACGTAGAAAGCCTATAGGATCTTCTATTTGATGATAGCCTTTGATCCTGTGAGCGCTTCGGACCAGTTTGCTAACATCTAGAGGAGTAATGTCCTTCTGCTAGTTAGGATCTTTATTTGGTTGCTGAGGGATCACATGTTGACTGTCGAACGGAAAGCTAGGTATTTTCCTAGAGCTGGTGGAACTTGCTAGCACTGTCTTGTAGCCGAGGAGGATGTGGACCTTTTCTTTGATTACTCAGTTGCAAGGGAGGTGTGGACGGCCAAGCAAATCAAGTTGGAGTCAACCGTTAATGGGCTGGTTTCTTGACTTGCTAGATGAGTTGGGGACCAAGGTTTGGACGATGACTATTTTCTGGTCCATTTGGTTTGCGCCTCTATTGTTCTATGCGATAAAATAATTTCCTTTATCAAAGGAAAGTTTTACAAAGCATGCGCGAGACTTTCTATGATCTATGGATCTGAATGTTGGCCTATGAACCATACACATGTGCAGAGAATGATAGTAGCAGAAATGAAAATGCTAAGTTGGATGTGTAGTCATATATGTAAAGATCGGATTCGGAATGATGATCGGAAGGAAAGTTGGTATAGCTCTGATAGAGGATAAGATAAGACAAAACCGCTTAAGATGAAAGTTGGTGCATCCCAAAACTCATAGGTGGACAGATGCTAGTATTCACATCATCACCTAAAAAAACTCATATGCATGCCATTACTTACTAACTGAACAATCCATGCTACTGGTTTTTAAAAACTAAAATTTGGGCATCCAACAATCTCAGAGCAATTTCAACAGGACGTGCAAGCCAAAAGATAAAGTAATACATTTAATATCCATGGAAAATTGCATTTTGGTTTAGCTGGGCAAAATTAAAGGCAAACCAAAGACACTGATGAGCTCCATCATGAAGCTAAAAGAAATTCTATATTTATTCCTCACGACTAAACCTATCTAAATGCATTATCACTTGATGCTTAGGTTTCAACAACCCAATCAGCCTGGCTATGGACCAGAGCAAGGGCATTCTATCTCAGATCCACAAGGAACAAGAACCATCTAACCCTCACCCATCTTATCCATTAGATCCAATACAACAGAGGTTAGATGGGACCAATAAAATATGGCATATAATTGTATTCGTTATCTGAACATGAAAATTTTACCAGTTGAGATACATATTGCTACCACTTAACCAATAGTCGGCTGATCAATCGACCAAATATTGATCAACTACCAATTATTCAGTAACCTCCCCTCCCCTCCCACACCACATAGTACGTCCGACTTTTCAGTCCAGTCGGCTGACTACTGCAACACTGATAAATGAAAGCGATCCCCGCAACATATAGGATGCTTGAGAAACCAAAAATTGCCAAGCCTCTACTCCCATATTTATGTAAGGTCCTTGTTTCGATGGTAGCCTGTCTACAGGGTACAAAGGTTGCAAGTGATCATCAAATCATTAGTTGGATGAAAAATCCAGGAAGCCTAGGGTCCGCTCACATTCCACACACACCAATAATAAAACACCGATGCGCAGACAATACTTGTCAGCACCAATAACCACAAAAACATTTCTCCAAAATCTCTCACCCTCCATCAATCATTATATCAAAATCATTATGCCCTGCGAAAACTCAGGTGTTACGAAAAATGATGCAAAAGGGGATATCATTGGAATCCCATACCAGAAAATCTATGCCCTTTGTGATTTTGCTCAGCCTCTCACAAAGGTCGAAATCCCTTCCATAACATGTAAACAAAGCTCTACCACAAAAATCCTCGTATGGACCACACATGATCATTTACTTCAACAAGAATGCATGGCCATCGTCTTTAATTTTTTTATACAAAATTCATCATCATTTATTGATCTACACATGCCAGACCACTTAAGCAAAGGTACTCCCCATTTTTTGTCTCCATAAATCTCTTTATTACCTCATCCGTTTGCTTTTCTGCAATCGGTAGCTGCAATCATAAAACCAAAAAAAAATAAAAGATGGATAGAAACGACAGCATTGACCTCAAAATTACAAGTTTGCCTACTAAGAAATAGGACACCGGCTACACCCTCCAATATCTTTTCATTCTTACCAACACTATTTTCCAAACAATCGCTTTGGTCAGCATTTCCACAAGTAAAAGACCAAGATATCCAGCATCAGGGCACCGCTGGTACTCAACCATAATCTCTTTGGTGGTTAATCAACGAAGGATTGTCCCAAAACTAAAGGAGAAGTGAACTTTAATAATTAATCAACAAAAGTGGTGTCACGCAGATTGACTAAGTTTCCATATCATGAATGAAACAGTGTCATCTACACAGTAAAGTAATGGTACCACCATATGTCCCATCATTGAAATTTCTTCACCAGGCTTGCACCCATAAATACTCAAGGCACAAACCGCAAAGGCATCTACAACCAAGACAAATAATAATAATGTCAAAAAAGACAAGTATTATCCTTCATTGATACAGCACCCATCTTGGTCTCATGCATACTAGTATGCCCGTATGTATAATATATGCATGTGTGCACATACATACAAATAAATGCACATAAAATTTGAACATGATCCCATACCTCTGCTCTCATTCTTCATGTCGGTATGTCCTGTGGGCAGAGGAATAATAATGTGCTTCAAGCTCTTTCAAACTAGTCGCTGCTTGCTCGCCAATCTTCTCTAATAAACGATCAGTTTTCTCTGCCTGTTGTTCAAATTCTGCTATCCGCCTTTCAACTTGCTCATTGAGAGATGCAAAGCTAGAAAAAATAGCAGTTTGCTTCAGCTCAGACACTAACTTCAGAAGCGAATCAGCTGCCTGAACCTGCCCACAAATATGAAAGATGTAAGCAGATGCTTGACATCTAGGGAAAAACAACGCACACCAAATGCCACGGTCCATTCGAATTGTCACAAGAAATATGCCGGGATGATAATGTTATCCAATAATAAGAGGTGGGTGACAATGCAGGAGAACAATATGTTTTTTTTTAAAAAAAAAAGAAGGTTATGTAAGGGCAAAGACTGCTCAGGAGAAAAGTCATCCATGACCTTGCATACAATACCTATTGGGAAACCCAATTTTTCTCTGCAGTGACATCGCAAACTAGCTCCTCCAGTCCTAGCATTTCTCTTGTAATTTCAGTTTTTTTGGGAGTTATCACGGTCTACTTAGAATACTGCTTGTCAACAGTATAGCATTCTAGATCAGTATATCATCCAAGGAAATAGGAGTGGTTGTGTCAGCCTTCATTTCAGTTAATGAAAATATTTTCAGTCCATCGGGATCCTGAAATTTCTTAATTTTGGAGGATGGCGGTACTCAAGTCTCATGAATTTTGAGGTTAAAGGTAAATGGTGATACATTTTCTTAAATCCTTGCAGAATAAGAATCGGCAAAGAAACTGGGTGTTCCAGTAAATTTTGGGCATTTAGAACTCGAAATAATAATAGTCATGAGTTGTTAATAAATAATTATCTCCTTAAAAAAAGTTAATAAATAATTATCTATTCACTTCATTGGACTGAGAGTTAATCATTAAACTGGTGTTTTAGAACCTCCTATAAAGCGATGAGGCAGATAGATTAGCTGAAGAGTGGTGTCTAATATAGTTATTTTTAGGGTTTTTATCAGTTGTGCCCCTCCGAGATATCGCAATATCAGTTATGTCCCTATCTTTTTGGTAATATCAGTTGTGCCCCTCACTTCTTGCTATTTTATCACTTGTACCCCTCCGGTTAGTGACCTACCATCCACAGTGCAAACGGACGTTAACTTTGAGGACATAAGCGGAATTATTTTTTAAAAAAAGGTTATGTGGTCATTTTACACCCTCTTCCTCATCCTCTTCTTCTTCCTCCTCTTCCACATCCTCTTCCACCTCCTCCAACCTCCTCCCTCTTCGCCCCCGTCCCTGCCCCGCGCCGCCCAGCTCCGCCCCGAGCTCCCCGCACCTCCTCCCAACCCGCCGCCCCTGCACCTGCCTCCTCCCCTCCTCGGCGCCGTGCTCCCTCCCCTGGGCCGCCCCCTCCCCTCCCCGGCGATGTGCTCCCTCCCCTAGGCCGCCCCCTCCCCTCCCCGACGCCGCCCCTTGCTCTCCCTCCCCCTGGGCTGCACCCCCTCCCAGCCTCGCACCTCCTCTCCTCCCTGACGCCGCAACTCCTCTCCTCACCGGCGCCGCACCTCCTCCCAACTCGTCGCCCCCTCCCCTCCCCGGCGTCTCCCCCTGCTCTCCCTCCCCCTGGGTTGCACCCCCTCCCAGCCTCGCACTTCCTCCCCCCCCCCCCCCCCCCCCGCATCTCCTCCCAGCCCGCCGCCCCCGCCCTTGCACCGCACCCCCTCCCAGCCCGCCGCCCCCGCCACTGCCCTTGCCCCCCCCACTCCCCTCCCCGGCGCCATGCTCCCTCCCCTAGGCCGCCCCCTCCCCTCCCCGGCGCCGTCCCCTGCTCCCCATCCTTCCGTCGCGGTCCGCCCCGAGCTCCTCCTCTGCCCCTGATTTTGTTTTGACCTTAATACCCTTCTTAACCACACCAATTGAATAAACCATGGTTATTTTAACTTTTTGACGGTCAATCTGAAGAAAGGGCATAACTGATGATGGAGCAAGAAGTGAGGGGCACAACTGATATTACCAAAAAGATAGGAGCATAACTGATATTGCGATATCTCGGAGGGGCACAAGTGATAAAAACCCTTATTTTTATACATGTTTTGGTCATGCATAAACAGTTGAGGTTGAGTTTAGGACAGGGTGTTTACCTTTTTAATTCTTGTTAAAAATTTAAATGTTGTGAACTCTTTTTGCAACAAAGTTCAAACATTGGCCCTTTCAAAAAAAAACTTGATATACACCAAGTCACTGCTACTCCATCTTGCTCTGCAGTGCTTATTTATGTATGTTTTATACATCCCCCAACTAAAAATTTCTATCCTAATGTGAAGCGTGTCTTGCCTGGATACTCCAAAAAGCAAAAATGTTCTTAACATTGCAATTCTAACACAAGGCCATTGTATGCTAGTACTCGCAATACAAGACCACTTTGCCGCATCTAAGGATATGATTTACAGCATGGTCAATCTAGAATTTTCAGTATTCTGCACCTTTCTGCCCATAACATCTTCAAAATCAACTAGAACCCTCTTTATAATGCCCAATGTTGCATAAAAATAGAATATGAGACCACAAACGACTAAGTACAGAAAAAACAATGGACAGATTTCTTCCCTCCATGGAGATGCTACAGCACTTTCATTTGTCCTTGGTCCAGAGCTTTGCCCAAACTTCGTTCTAATAACATGGCGTTGATGTACAGGGAGGAGTTGCACCCCTCTTCGTACTTCAAGGTCAAGAGGTCATTGTAGTTGGAATCTAGGTTCCAAAAGATGGCAAAGGATTTCTGGAGGACTGAAGAGTACAAAGGGTCCTCAGCTTACCAATAGCTCTCAAAGCTTGTTGCTGTGAAAAAGTGCCTTTAGGGATACAAACGAGGGAGAGAGAGATCATAAAAAGGAGAAAAGTAGAGGGAAGAAGAGGACTATTGCACAGGTGGAGATAGATAGCATGGAAGAATTATATGATCTTTCTGTTGAGGAACTTGGGAAGGAGCTGACCCATCAAAAGGTGCGGGTGATGGAGGATAGGAAGTAGGAGGCGGAGTAGAGACAGTTCCAAGTAGATATGGTTGAAGGATGGGAATGCAAACACGACCTTTTTCCATTCATTTGATAGAATAGAAAAAAGAGAGATTCTCATACACTCTATTGGGGTGTTAGTTTCGCATGTTCAGGGCAACAAGCAAATGGCGAGAATGACCCTAGATTACCTTAGACAATTTAGTGAAAGCAGAAGAGAGATTTAGTAGGAATTCAAGAGAGATGCTAGCATGTTGTAGTCTAACCAGGTTGAGCAGCTATATCATGAGCTTTTCTAAGCAGGACGTGAGGAGTGCAATTGCTGTGCTCAATGTCGAAGGCTCTATGCATCCAATTATTTTCCTAGTTTTATTTTTTTAAAAAAAATCCACAACGTGGTTTGCGTTGGTTGTTGCTTTACAGGCCATTGAGGAGTTCAAAAGGGGGAATTCTGGCTTCAATGGGTTGAATAGAGGTGTGATCTTTTTCTTTAAAATAAACGTTGCTTTCACGATTGAAGGTTTCATCCCTATAGCTTTGTCTTACATTGACTACTTGATTATGTCAAAATATTTGAGTAGGTTGTGCCTTCTCCTATGGGACCTAACTAGCTCGCAATAAACTGCCCTTGCTCATGACAGATTGATGACGAACGACATTGTCATGGCATCAGCGATTGTGACAGACTAAGTGGTAGGTATCTGATGTGCTATGAAGAAGGATTTATTAAAACCTATGAAGGTGTTGAATGAGGCTTTCTATAGAACTCCCTTCACAAGAAGGATTTTCCGGACGTGAGGATTGTGTGGATAAAAAGGTTTGTAAGCACAACCTCTTGCTCGTTGGTGAATCAACATCCCACATTGTTTAGAGTTATAATTATATTTTCATATTTACTATTTTCAGATTCTTTCTTCTCTATAATGTAATTTGCCCTCTGGAGGTTTCTCCTCTCTATATAAGAGCACCTTATGGTATCAGAGTGACGGTCCTATACTGGAGCATGAGCCCATGCACCCCAACCCCACTGCCAAGTGCCAACCCCCTCTTGTCGTTGCACAGCAGCCTCTAATGACCTCCACTCACCGGCAAGGCATCCAGCCCTCACGTAAGGCTGCCCCATACCTTTTTTAACATGCAAGGGGCTCTTCTCTCACATCCAAGGCCCAGTGACAACTTATTGTTGCTTTAGGGCTTCAATGGTGCATCTCCGGCACTGTCTTGCATCTATGAGCACTGCCTACAGCGATTCCAGCCAACTGTTTTGCCACCCAGAAGCATAGTTGGGTCCAGCAGCAGTGTTGCGGGTCTCTTTTAAGGCATCAAAGGTCTCTCTTCTTACCATTGTTATAAAAACCTCAAAGGGAGTCTCGTCCTCGAGACTCGAGTTAAGGCTATTAGGTGTCTGGTTGGAATTTCATATGTCCATAAAAAAACCTCAAAAGGTTTTAAACCCATAAAAACCTCAAAGAGAAAACAAGCCATATATTTTAACATATATCTAATTACAAAAGCTTGTTTTGTTTATTACATCAGAAAAGTTGTGGGTATCGTGCCCGCATGTCGGCTTCGATCTCCCACGTCGCCTCTTCGACGCCGTGTCGATGACACAATACCTTGACTAATGGAATCTCTTTGCTGTGAAGCTTCTTCACAGCACGGTCAAGTATCTGGACTGGCCTCTCCTCATATGTCAAGTCAGGTTCCACGTCAAGATTCTCGCAACTGATAATGTGCCGAGGGTCGTGCACATACTTTTTCAAGTTGGATATATGGAATACGTCGTGGATAGCTGAAAGATGTGGAGGAAGGGCTACTCGGTAGGGCACTTTCCCCACTCGAGCAAGAATCTCGAACGGTCCAACATATCGTGGCGCCAACTTGCCACGAACATCGAATCTCTGCACTCCCTTCATGGGAGATACACGAAGAAATACCCAATCTCCCACCTGTAATTTACAGGGATGTCATTAGTATGTGATTATTTAGATGTCATACATATGTTATAATTGAATGGATGAAGAGGAAAGATTGGATTACCTGAACTCCAAATCTCTTCTCTGACGGTCTGCATAGCTCTTCTGGCGGCTTTTTGCCGTCAGAAGCCTCCGTCTCACAAGATCAACAGCTCTCGCGGTCTCCTCCAAGAGATCTACGTAGTAGAGAGCATGGTCACCTACCTCTCGCCAACTGAGAGGTGTGAGGCACCTCCGCCCGTATAGGGCTTCGAAAGGTGCCATGCCAATACTGGAGTGATAGCTGTTGTTGTACGTGAATTCCACCAAAGGCAAATGGTCCTTCCAGGACCCTTTCCACTCCAAAGTGCATGCGCGAAGCAAATCCTCTAGTGTCTGAATGGTGTGCTCACTCTGCCCGTCGGTCTGCGGATGATATGCAGAACTCATCTTCAGCTCTGTCTGTAGTGCTGACATGAACTGATGCCAATAGTGCGAAGTAAACCTCGAATCCCTGTCAGACACCACCTCTCGTGGTATCCCATGAAGTCTAATGATATTCTGCACATAGAACTTGGCCAATCTGGATGGAGTGTAAGTCGTGTTGACAGGTATGAAATGGACTGACTTGGTCAACCTATTAATAACGACCCAAATGGAATCATGACCACCTGGCGTTTTCGGCAAACCTGTGACAAAATCCATAAAAATGCTCTCCCACTTCCATTCGGGAATGGGGAGAGACTGCAGTAATCCTGGTGGTCTCCTATGTTCAGCCTTGACCATCTGACAGGTCATGCATCTGCTAACATGTAGCGCCACATCGCGCTTCATTCCATCCCACCAGAGATGTCGGCGCAAATCACGGTACATCTTCGTGCTACCTGGATGGATAGATAACCATGAACTGTGTGCCTCATCAAGGATATCTCTGCGTAACTGCTCGTCGTTGGGCACAACGACCCATCCTGCCTTCCATAAAATAGACTCCATTACCACAAAGTCATCAACCTCGTCCTTGACGGCGCGCATGTATCTATCTCGAATCCAAGGATCTGTCTTCTGGCATTCGACAATGTGATCCCACAAACTGCTAAATCGTGGAGGCACGGCAGTAGAAATGGATGCGCTCTCCTGAGGATGCCAATCGGTCAAAGCGGCAAGCGTATCCCATGTATATAGCCAGTTCGCCGTACCCTCTGCATGCGCTCTCCTACTAAGTGCATCAGCCACCACGTTTCCCTTACCAGGATGGTAAGAGATCGTGCAATCATAATCCTTCAGCAGCTCGAGCCATCTGCGTTGTCTCATGTTCAGCTCCTTCTGATCAAAGATGTACTTCAGGCTCTTATGATCAGTGAAAATCTCGAAATTTACACCATAAAGATAGTGTCGCCAGATCTTCAGAGCGAAGACAACTACCGCCAACTCTAAGTCATGTGTGGGGTAGTTCCGCTCGTGCGGTCTCAACTGCCGTGATGCGTAAGCAATCACCTGTCCTCTCTGCATCAACACTGCTCCTAGACCTTCTCCAGATGCATCTGTGTAGACTGCATAGTCCTGAGTGCCTGAAGGAAGAGCAAGAATAGGCGCTGTAGTCAACCTCTCCTTCAGTGTCTGGAAGGCCTGCTCACATGAATCGTCCCAAATAAATGAGACTCCCTTCTGCGTCAGTCGTGTCAGAGGGCGAACAATGCGTGAAAATCCGCCGACAAAGCGTCTGTAATAGCCCGCTAATCCGAGAAAGCTCCGAATCTGAGTGACTGTCTTGGGCTGCTCCCAAGACATAACTGCATCTATCTTCGCAGGATCAACTGCAATGCCTGCTCCAGAAATGATATGCCCGAGAAATGAGACCTGGGATAACCAGAACTCACACTTGCTCAACTTGGCATATAGCTTGTGCTCTCGTAATGTATCTAAGACGATCCGCAGATTATTAGCATGATCCCCTTCATTCCGTGAATAGATGAGCACATCATCGATGAACACCACTACAAACTTGTCCAAGTATGGACGGAAGATACGGTTCATCATATCCATGAAAGCCGCAGGTGCATTGGTGAGCCCAAACGGCATCACCACAAACTCGTAATGTCCATAACGAGTCCTGAAGGCTGTCTTCGGAATGTCCGACTCGCGAATCCTCAGCTGATGGTAACCTGAGCGAAGATCGATCTTCGAGAAAACCGAAGATCCCTGGAGTTGGTCGAACAAATCATCAATGCGCGGCAAGGGATAACGGTTTTTCACCGTTCTCTTGTTCAGCTGCCTGTAATCGATGCATAACCTCATGGATCCATCCTTCTTCTTGACAAATAGAACCGGAGCACCCCAAGGTGAAGTGCTCGGCCTCACGAATCCCAAGTCAAGCAATTCCTGCAACTGCACCTTCAGCTCCCTCAACTCGGCTGGTGCCATACGATATGGTGCCATAGAGATCGGCTGCGTATCTGGCAACAATGTGATCTCGAACTCGATCTCCCTCTCAGGAGGTAGCCCTGGTAGCTCATCAGGAAATACGTCAGGGTATTCTGAGACTACTCGGATGTCCTGTATCATCGGCTCCTGATCAGACACCTCCCGAACAAAAGCAAGATATGAATCGCAACCCTGATCAACAAGTCGCTGGGCTCGCAATACTGAAATGTACTCCATGGTGGAGTCATGTGTAGTACCCTCAAACGTGAACTCGGGTAGATCTGGAATCCTGAAGACAACCGTCTTCCTAAAGCAATCAACAAGTGCATGATGAGTGGATAGCCAATCCATGCCTAAAATCAAGTCGAACTCATCAAGCTGTAGGAGTAGACAGTCTGCGATCAATGTGGGTTTCAATTGCATACTTCTCAGGTGCATATTATGTTAATAATTTCTTCTTTCCTACAGATTAATGGAAGTAAGTTTCTTAACATAAGGAATTAGATATCAACTAGTATATCATATAAGTTCCTATCCATATCCTAAAGAGTCGTTGTATGCTTTCCTACCGATTATATAGAATAAAATCTCGATTACTTTCATAACCTTTCAAGTTTCACGACTAGGTAAATAGCATTCGTTGACTAGAATAACCATAATTCAAGGAACTTCATATTCTAACTTATACAAATAGTTGTATAGATCCGATCCCATATCACTTGTATTGCTAAGAATTTCTTAAGATAATTATTAAAGGAATGAGCATAACTCCCAAAAAAAACTTAAAACAAACAAATCATCCATAGATGTCATTTTCACGATTTGCCAAACTTCGGGTATTATCATTTCTTTAACAGATAGCATAATGTGGGATGACAGTACAAACAGAACCAAATCAAGAAAATAAAGAATTTACCCTCTAGTATAAATCAATATCAATTTGATATTATCAACGACTAAATAGAATAACAAAACTTTACATATATTTATATACATAATCAAATTTATAATTTTTCACTTTTCCTCTCTTGGAGCAGCACATGACAATTATATTTACTTTAAGTTATCAAAACTGTTGCTTAGTATGGAATGATAAAAATTATATATCATTTTTAGCAAGACAGCAGTTAGAATTAACAAATTAACTAAATTTTTTATTTAAATTTCTCTTTACTGAATAAGCAGCAACAATATCAGTAAAATCTGAATTTCAGGTTTACTTCATGATCCCCATCCCAAATTCTTAACAAAACAGGAACTTAGTTGTGTAAAAAGTCATGTACGACAGCAAAGATGGAGAGGAATGTACCATGATCCTAAAACAAAAGAAGAATGGAAAGATAATGGATATGAATGGTGTGAGATGACATGCATGGCAGCAAGTGATGGGGAAGGAGGTACCTAAATTTTCTTCAAATGAAGAAGGTCTGAAACTTTGTATTAGATGTGTATTCCTTTGAATGCAGCATCAATCGGATGCTTGGGAGTTGCTGTAGCAGAAACTGTAGCTGCAGGACATCATCAGATTCTGGTCTTTTCTTGGAGTACAACAGCTTGAAGGGCGGAGATTGGAGTTTCTTTAACAACAGCAGCTGTAAGGGAAAGAGTTGAAGCTTCTCCAAGAGCAGCAGCTGCAAGGAGAAGGGCTGGAACTTCTCCAACAATTGCTCCAGAGCTTGCTGGGCAGCAACACAATCAGAGGGCAAGAGCCTTTTCGATGGAATTTGAAGAGAGAAAAATGGGAGGAACTTTGGAGGGAAGAAGGGGGCTCTTCGTTGGCTTTTTAGACGAGAAAAGAGAGGGGATTTGGTGCTTATATAGCCAAGAAGGGAATGTTGCTGTTTGCCAAGTGGAAAAGAAAATAAGAGGCCAGTTGGAGGGATATAAGGCCAAGTGTAAGATTTAAAAAAACAAATGGGACAAAAGTCCAGTGGCCGTCGGTTTGTTGTGTACGACAGCTCTGATACCAAACTGTGAACCCCTCAGGATCCGGGTACCCGTTTACGCGCAATTCGCAAGATATCATTCATGTTTAATCGCACAAGTCGCAAAAATACAGGGAAATTTTTTTTTCGCAACTATGACATTCATTCTCAATATCTGACCACAAGTAAAAGAGACAATATGGCACCAAAATTCTTTTCATTAATATTCATATCCATTTACAACATGTACAAGCATATTCCATGTTACAACATATATCCCAAAATGTGATACAAAAGAGATAACATTTACATCATTATCTGGACAAAAACTGAGACAAAGTAATTCATACCGTCGGGTATAAACTCTGTCTCCAGGAAGCATGTATAGCTACTGAGCTGCAGGCTGTTTGCCTGCCAAACATGTTAGGAAAGAAAAGGCGTCAGCGGTTGCTGGTACCTCCCAAAAACTTATATAAAATAACAAGCATTTATTATTTACAAAAGAAAGCAAGTAGAGAGGCGAGAACAACTCAAATTAAACTTTATTTCTACTTTGCAATAAAAAAAAGTTTTTTCAGGCTACTTGTAAACATCTCAAATGTTTGTCCCATACCCCGGCATTCCCCACATGTGACATATATTTTATAGTACTTGAGTATTCATGAGTATCTGAGTGTAAGCACATATCTATTCATAGATCACGTTGTTGAGTGATAATGGAAAAGTTATGATTGGAAAGATCTATTAATTTATTTAAATCATTGGGTAGAGAGAATGGTCATTTCCTACTAACCCTAACTTTTGATCGTAACTTCTCAAATTCTTAATTCCAATGTTTCAGATACAATTCCAGATGGTATAGATGCAGATATGGATGATCTAGATGTAGAATTGCCATGTCTGTTGGCGAAGTAACTCAAGCGGTGAAGAAGCCTGCAAATGGCTCTTCCGTCTCGCCCTCTAATTGGAAGCGCGGTCCAATAGAGGGATAGGTCTATTCTCCAACTACGCCACTGAGACGGGTGAGAGAGACTCCCTAGAAAAGTCGCTCTAGAAAAACAGCCCGACTAGTACGGGCAACCGAGCTCGTACGTAAAGCTGAAAAAAACCAGGATCCCCCGCCTGGGTATCCTAAAACAGGGTCAGCGGAACTGGTCTAAAGTCTGGATCCCAACGAGGCGTAAAAACACTGCGAGCTCGCGTAAAATCGAAAAGGGACTGGGATCCTAGACCCGCGCACTTGGCGGCCGCTGCCCAAACTGGGCTTCCTTTCTTCCGCCCGGGTGAGGGTCACCGCCCTCTCGCACGGTCCGGTGTAAAAGGCCACCATGACCGGCAATATAATTTATAAGTCATTACCGACTCACAATCAATTTCATTTGCTTGTCTACTTTCCTTCTCAATTCCCTTTTTGAGATTAGTAATACAGATCTAGCTCTCTTCATCTTCAATCTTGGAAATCATTTACCAACTTCATAAAAGAAGAGTATTAATATTTGATACAGATCTAGCTCTCTTAATCTACAAACTTGGAAATCACTTAACCAATTGATCTTCTGACCAAATCTTTGATCCAAGTGACTAAGTTACTGAATTTGGAAGGTAGAAGTCAAGACTCAACATTTCAATAAGTTTTATTGATAAATAAAACAGTCTACAGTATTAAGAGTCTCTTTTATTAATAGAAGTAGGATCTGCTCATAAAGGGACCCTGGATTCTCATTATGGAGTACATAGAATAGTATACAGTATGCATACTCTAAAATTTATCTATTTAAAGAAACTCGTTTATTGTATTATAACCCACTGATTTTCCAACATAAAATCTTAAATATTCAAGTTTGATAATACTGCCTGAATACCAATGTAATTAGTATATAATTGTCAAAACTATTTTATGTGCCAATAGTCCTATATTTATTAATATATATGTTAATGTGTTGTGAAGATAGGTACTTTATTGACTCAATTCGTGCAACATTTCGATTTCATAAATCGATGATTTCTATTATCTCTTTGCAGTTTTATAATATTACAATTATGTTACTGAGCATTGTCTAATTATTCGACATTTTAAAATTACTATATTATCATGAGTCTTATCATATCTTAAAACATTTGATTCCGGTAAAATACGTTAACAACATTCTGCAGGACATCGACAGAGTTTAGAACTAGACGCGACAGATAAAATATTTATCCATCTTGCATACTAATTTAATTATAGTGACTCTATTGATACTAATTGAAATTAGAATCATAAAACTATGAAAGGGGATTTATGAAGTCTTAATCTCTTCTAAATGTATGTCGCTTCTATTACATGCTCGGCCTAAGAAATACTATTGGCATGTAATGCTTGTTCAATCATTTACCCTTTCCACTTTAATAACATTTCTTCTGGATGATCTCTAATTTAAGGATAACATTAAAAATCGGTTCTATGCAAGATTTCCCATGAGTCTTTAAAATTCTAACTCTAAGATATGACACTAATCTGACCTTGTCTGTAAAACACTCAATAAGGTTTTGTTCACGGGATTTTTTTTTGAAACATCTAACAGATGAAGCACCATCTGTTCTTACCTTATAGTGTTACAAAATACATGTTCTATTACATGAGCATGGAAAATTAGTTGAGTTAATGTACAGAAATAATCATAGAATTACATAGTAAAAATTTATGACATGACAATTGTGCTTGTTTTATTATTCTTTTGTTTAACAATAGCAAGTGATGGAACATGTAAAAACTATAAGAGATCTTTACCACATAAATGATCATAACTCATAAGAGCATATACCCATTTCCCTATAAAAGTCAATCAGGAGAGTCCCAGGTCTTAAAATTTCTGGATATAAAATGTATTTATATATATCTATCTAAATTTGACAGAAATTCTGGAAACCAGTCTTTAAAAAAAATTCTGAATTTGGAACCTTAATTCAGATCCAAAATTTTAAGCTAAAAAAAATAGTGTATAGGTCACATGTATGGCAGCAATGAGGAGAGGAGGGATGATACATATATCAAATGAAATGAGCATGCATGGCAGCAAGGAGGAGTGGAATAGGGTTGTACTTATTTGAGTTCTTCAAATTGGAAGAGAAGAGCTTGCATGTCCCAGGGAGGGCTGTTTTGGGGCTTCAACACCTCAAACCAAAGCTGTAGTTGACTGCTCCAGAAGTTGCACAGCTGCAGGAAATGAGGATATGCAAGAACATGCCAATGGGAGCAGTCGAAACTCCAATTTGCATCAGCCCTCAAGAGCTGAAATGTCAAGATGTAGCATCAAGTGGAAACGGGGAAAAGGGTTGGGGCTTTCGGGGAAAAAGAAAGAGGGTTAGGGAAATTTCCGTTGGAATTGGGAGGGGATTAGAAGAGGGCTGTCGTTTATATATAACAAGGAGTAGTCCTTGTTATTGGACAAGTGTTAATAACCATAAACCATGTGGGAAGAGGAAAAGAGGTCAAAGAGAAAGAGACTATACGGCTGTCTGATTCTGATTCTGCTACTGTAGCAGAAATTTTATTTTATTATTATTACTTTTACATAAATCACCTTTTTACTTGATATATAAAAGTTGACCGCATTCACGTCTCGGGTCTCAAATTTTGACGCGAAATATCTTTGATTTGATCGTCTCTGTACGACGATCAAAATGAGTATAATGTTGATATACTTCCGGTCGAGTTTTGAATACCCGAAATTTTCGGATACGATTTCGGTGTGAGGTTAAATTTTATGGTTTTAAAATAACAAATGACCTCCGATTGACGAACGGTCGATTCCATTGGTCTTGTATCGTCGAATCGGATCTTATGACGGTCTCGGTTCATTTCGCGGTTTCCGAATTTGCGTCACGGCTTTTTCACGGCGCGCTCTACGATGCGACCGTTTTTTGGTCGATTTCGCCCGAACGACTCTTGATTCATAATAAATTGATCGTTTTAGGTTGTTTGGCATTGACCAACAACGTTTTTAGGTTCATTAGACCCAAAATCGGACGAGTTCGAGTTTGTTTGAATATGGATGTTACAATTGTGCATTACGAGGTGTCCAAAACAGCATGATTTTGGGTCATTTGTCATGAGATCAAATCTCTACACCATTCACGGGCTTTAGAGTGTTCCTCTAGTTGAGGGGAATGGTTGTTGCAAGAGTACACATACACAACTAAACCTATTCTGTAGAGATAGTTTCTAATATTATTATATGTTTCTGTACCTTGTTTCTATTTCTCTTTTCTATTTAGACATCCATGTAATTTACCCTGAAGGCCTCTCCCTATATAAGAGAGCTTAGGGTTTTCCTATGAATCATAACGAAGACTCCTCTCTTCTAACATGGTATCAGAGCCACCCTAGGGCTCTTCTCCCTTCCCCACCCGCCGCCCCTTCTCCTCTCTTTCCCTCTCATCTCGCCAGCGGCTCCCTCCAGCGCACGGCGCTCCTCCGACAGCCCCGCGGCCACAGCCGCTCCCTCCAGCGGCCACCTGCCGCACAGCGGCCCCCAGCCGCTGCCTCCTGCGGGCCAGCCGCACCTTCCAGCGGCGCCCACAGACTCAGCGGCACCCCCTCTTGCCGCCTACAGCCCCCGGAGCCCCAGCGGCAACCCTCCTTGCCGCCTACAGCCGCCTTAGCGGCACCTATAACCCCAGCGGCACCTCCCATCTGCCGTTGTAGGGTTCCAATAGTCTCCAGCAGTCCATAGGTGTTGTTCTCGGGACATTTCAAGGGTTGTACTCTTCATTGGAGGCGTGCCCTAGACCTCTCTTCCTCCGATTTATGGATTTGAGTGCGTAAAAGTCTACACACGTACTCAAATCCGATGCAGTTGGTGTAGACAGTCATCACATTGTCTATTCTCCCTTCGTCTTCTTCAGGCAGCATTATGTCAGAATCGAAAGTCGATTTGCCCTCCACCGGCGCATTCAAAGGTCCGGCGCCGATAGTGAAGATGGACGGGTCTAACTATGAGTTATGGGCCATGCAGTTCATGAGCCTCATGAAATCAAACGGTAAGAAACACATTCTTACCGAAAATGAGCCTGCGGAGAAGACAGGGATCTATGCCTCATGGGAGGCCGATGATGCTTACGTAAAAGTATGGTTGTCTGGTACGCTGACGATGGAGATAGCAAATGATGTTCTCCATCAGCCCACTGCTAAGGCAATGTGGGACATTCTTGCTACTACGTATTCGCAGGTGTGAAATGAGACAAAGATGTTGCGGCTTCAGCATGACATCTTTACGACGAAGCAGGCCGGCAGACCTCTCCATTCTTTATACACATCCCTAAGAGGGATGTTCGAGAAGCTATATAGTACCATTCCTCTGACTGCTACTCCAGAGCAGCAGAAGACGTTCCGGAACACCACCATGGTGGGTGTTCTACTTGCTGCCCTCGATCCTGAGTATGATGCTGCACGGTCACAGATCTTAGCAGATGCAGTCATTCCTCCGGTGGAGGATGTCTACAGGAGGCTCAGTCGTATCCCAGTTCCCTCCAGCTCATCTACTCCACCCCCATCTGCGATAGCAGCTTCACGTGGGAGAGGTGGACCACCTTCTTGGCGTGGTCGTGGACGTGGCCGTGGCTCTCATGGAAGAGGCGGTCGAGTCAGTCAGACGTGCTCATATTGTCACAGATCTGGACACTCGGAGGAGACATGCTACTCAAAGCATGGGTTCCCAGCATCGGCACGGGTTGCAGAGCATTCACAGTCTCCATTATCGTCTACTGCAGATCATAGATTTGACGAACTCGTGGCTCGTCTTCGTGATATTATGCCACAGTCTTCTGGTGATTCATCTGGTGGCTCGTCAGATATTGCTGCCACAGCCTCAGCCAGTTCATCCGCTGCAGCCAGTTCCTCAGGTAGATCTTCAGCCTTCATACCTTCACATGATATATCTGACTGGGTTATAGATTCCGGAGCTACACATCATCTGTGTCGAGATAGAGGTAGACTACAGGCCTACAGGGCTATTCCTCCAGGTCGCTCAGTACAGATAGCAGATGGTTCCTACTCACCCCTTGTTGGCCAGGGGGAGGTTTTCCTATCCTCCACTATGCAGCTACAGAATGTTTTATATGCCCCTGAGTTCTCACTGAATTTATTATCTATTAGTCAGATTACAAAAGATTTGAATTGTCGCGCTATATTTGACCCGTCTTCGCTCATTTTTCAGGACATACTCACGGGCAAAGTGATTGGCTGTGGCTCTGAGCAGAACGGTCTATATCGGCTGGTCCGGGAATCCTATGCTGGCATCTCCACTCACTCTGCTGGACCAGTTTCACCCTACATTTGGCATCTTCGTTTTGGTCACCTTCCGCTCCAGAAGATGCGCCATCTTCTGCCCCAGATCTCTCCAAGTTCGTCGTTTCGTTGTGAAAAATGTCAGTTAGGAAAGCATCACAGGTCGAGCTTTCCAGGTCGTCAGAGTCGGAGCAGTAGCTCCCCTTTTGAGTTGTTACATATAGATTTATGGGGTCCGAGTCGTGTGCCCGATCACCAGGGGCACAGGTTCTATCTTGTGGTAGTAGATGACTTTTCTCGTGTCTCTTGGGTTTTTCTTCTGAAGAATAAGTCTGAAGCAGGAGATGTTATTAAAAATTTGATTAATGAAGTGCAGAATGTTTTTTTGTCTTCAGTAAAATATGTTCGGACTGATAATGCCCTGGAATTTTGTACACGTTCTCTTTCTCAATTTCTGTCATCGAAGGGTATTATTCATCAAACCACCTGCGCATATACATCCCAACAAAATGGTGTGGCGGAAAGAAAGCATCGCCATCTCTTGGATATCACTCGTACCTTATTGATTCAAAGTTGTGCTCCTATTTCTTTCTGGGGGGATGTTGTCCTTACTGCATGCTATCTGGTCAATAGAATGACATCCTCTGTCCTTGGAGAGAAGATACCCATTTCTCTTATTTTTCCAGACAAGGAGCTATTCTCACTACCACCTCGTGTCTTTGGTGCTGTGGCGTTTGTCCATCGTCTATCTCCTGGACTTGACAAGCTCTCTCCAAGAGCAGTCAAGTGCGTCTTTGTTGGGTATTCCAGAACACAGAAGGGATACCGGTGTTATGATCCTACTACCAACAGGTACTTTGTTAGTGCGGATGTCACTTTCTTCGAGTCGGTCATGTACTTCTCGCCAGCTGGGGACAGAATGGTACCATCCACCACCGCTGATGATATTTTGGTTCCACCACCACCTACTTGTCTTTCACCTGACTCATCTCCTGTGTCCGTTCCTATGCCAACACCGCCACCACCACCCCCACCTCCACCACCACCTCCACCCGGTCCACGGCGAATCATTTCACCATTTCCTAACCACTATACGCGTCGGTCAGGTCCTGCTCAGACGACAGCTCAGCCAATCACTACGCCTCAGGTATGTTCAGATGATGTTACTAATGACGGGTCAGGTTCGGTACATATGCAGCATGACTCCTTACAGGTGGACACAGATGATGATCTGGATGTTCCGATTGCTATTCGGAAACAGAGACGACAGTGTGCATCCTATCCACTTGCTTCACAGGTTTCCTTTCACCGACTCACAGGTGATTTCCAGCAGTTTGCCACAGCTTTGTCTTCCGTGGACATACCACGGACATACCAGGAAGCCTTGAAGAGTGAATGCTGGAGACTAGCTATGGAAGAAGAAATGGGGGCCCTGCAGTCCCGTGGCACATGGTCTTTGGTCCCTGCACCACCTGATGCATCAGTTGTAAGCTGCAAATGGGTCTTCACAGTCAAATATCATGCGGATGGCACATTGGATAGGTACAAAGCACGCTTGGTCGCCCGAGGATTTACACAGACATATGGCGTTGATTACATGGATACATTCTCTCCAGTTGCGAGACACTCGACTCTCCGTATCCTCCTGTCTGTTGCAGTGGTTCGTGACTGGAGCATTTATCAGCTAGACGTCAAGAATGCATTTCTGTACGGGGACTTACAGGAGGAAGTCTACATGCAGCAGCCACCCGGGTTTACTGCTGAGGGGGAGAAGCATATGGTATGTAGACTTCACAAGGCTATATATGGACTTAAACAGAGTCCACGAGCGTGGTTCCAGAAACTGTCCAACCTAATTGAGCACCAGGGATTTAAGAGGTCCAATGCTGACCATTCGTTGTTTGTCCAGAAGTCCTCGGCAGGTACGGTTGTCATAATGGTCTATGTGGATGATATTCTTGTTACAGGAGATGATACTCAGGGCATAGCAAGGGCGAAGGCATTCCTAGGTCGTCAGTTTGTTACAAAGGATCTTGGAACCCTAAGATATTTTCTGGGGTTGGAATTTGCAAGGAATGCACATGGTCTGGTGATGACACAACGGAAGTACATTACTGACTTCCTGGTTGAGACTGGTATGGATGGGTGCAAACCATCTAGCATCCCCATGGATCCCAGCATGAAGTTATATGATGATGATACTGATGAAGTGGATAAGAGGAGATATAGAGAGATGGTGGGAAAACTCCTCTACATCACCATAACTCGCCCAGACATTCAATTTGCAGTTAGCAGGGTGAGTCAATTTATGGAGCAGCCAAGACAGGTTCACATAGATGATATACACATGATACTGAGGTATCTAAAGTCTTCTCTAGGTTCAGGGCTGCTATTTAGAAAGGGCACGGACTTATCTGTCTCAGCAAGTGCAGATGCAGATTATGCAGGATGTCCTAAGGACCGAAAATCAACCTCAGGGTTTGCAGTGTTTGTTGGAGGCTCCTTGGTCTCTTGGAAAAGCAAGAAACAAACTGTTGTGGCAAGGTCCAGTGCCGAATCCGAGTATAGGGCCATGGCTCAAGCCAGTACGGAAATGATGTGGGTTCGCTCAGTACTAGAAGATCTACATGTAGCTGTATCTCTACCTATGAAGCTTCAGCGTGACAATCAGGCAGCGTTGTTCATTGCCAACAATCCAGCCTTCCATGAGAGGACCAAGCATATTGAAGTTGACTGCCATTACACCAGGGACCTAATCCAGAGAGGATTGATATCCACGGCCCATGTTAGCTCAGGGGATCAGACTGCCGATGTATTCACCAAGCCATTGCTCAGAGGACCTTTCCAGAGATGTTCATCCAAGCTGAGCATGATCGACATCTATGCTCCACCTTGAGGGGGAGTGTAGAGATAGTTTCTAATATTATTATATGTTTCTGTACCTTGTTTCTATTTCTCTTTTCTATTTAGACATCCATGTAATTTACCCTGAAGGCCTCTCCCTATATAAGAGAGCCTAGGGTTTTCCTATGAATCATAACGAAGACTCCTCTCTTCTAACAGATTCCATATATAATTGTGTAGGCATATTCTTATCAGTCTAGAACCCAAGTTGTATCCCTTCCAGGCTTCTTTATCATCATGCCAAAAAACAAGGTCCATCTATCATCTTCGGGTGCATTCAAAGGTATGACACCTATCGTCAAGATGGATAATACCAACTACGAATTATATTTCATGTAGTTTATGAGCCTTATGCAGTGCAATAGGAAGAAGCACATCTGACATAAAATAAGCTGATCGACAAGACTGAGGTTAATGCCTCTTAGGAGCAAGATGAAGGGGTACACGCATGTTTGGCTATCCGGTACTCTCACTACATAGATTGCCAATGATATTTGCATCATCCCACTATCAAGGCAATGTAGGACATCCTCGTCTCCACCTATTCTCACGCAATGAATGAGACGAATATAATGCAACTACAGTATGACATCTTCATGGCCAAGTAGAATGGTCATCCTCTTCATGCTTTTTATTTGTCTCTTAAAGGCATATTTGAGAAGCTTCATAGCTTTATGCCTCTGACAACATCCCCCGAGCAGCAGAAGGCGTATAGCAATGCCACCATGGTTGGAGTATTTTTTTCATGGCTCTTGACTCAAGTACGATGCAACAGGGACATAGTTGATCGTTGGCACATCCATACTTTCAATGGAGGAGTCCTACATCAAACTATGGTCGCATCTCGTGGCAGAGGAGACCGTTCTCAGTTTAGAGGATGTAGTATTCATGGCAGAGGAGGTGGACGCCCACATCAACCCTGCATTTATTGTCATTGCTCTGACAACTCTGTGGATACGTGTAATCTGAAGCATGGTTATCCATCGTCTACACATGTCGCAGATAATGTCGAGACTCTTGGTGCTCATGCCACCTTTGTTGAGCAGAGGTCCGATGATTGTCTCTGTCTGAACGAGATCATGCATCCTGCGCTCGGACCCTCTAGTGCCCCCTCGTGTTTGTCTGACATCACTGGTTCAGCATTTGCTAGTACTTCAAGGATAGTATGTGCCCTTATTAGTTGTCACATGGCAGACATTTGAGTGGATCAAGGATCTAGGTGCATCATCACCTAAGTGGAGACAGAGCTCAGTTGTTATTATAGACGTGATACATTCTCCCATTATAAGAGATGGAGAGATTCGGTAGACACAGTCCATGCACTTGTAGAATGTGCTTCATAAATCTGATTTTTCCATGAATTTGTTATTTATTAGTTAAATCACCAAGGATTTGCTTTGACCCATCTTCTCTAGTTTTTAAGGATATACTCATGGACAGAGTGATGGATGTGGTCGTAAGGAAGGGAGTCCCTACAGATTGGTCCAGTTTCCATATGTTGGTGCTTTTTCCATTCACATTGTGTCACTCTCCAAATATTTGTAGCATCTTTGGTTTGATCACCTTCATCTGCAAAAGTTGTACGGACTACAGAGTCCTCCCACAGATTCCATTTCAGTCTACTTTTCAATGCAAGGCTTGTCAGCTTGTGAAGCATCACCATTCCAGTTATCATGGTCGTAAGAGTCATAGCAGTAGTTCTTTATTTAGGTTAGTACATTTTTATATTTAAGGATCCAGTCATATCCTTAACCATCAAAGGCATAGGTTTTATCTTGTAGCCGTCGATGATTACTCCGAACTTTCATGGATTTTTCTTAATAAAAACAAGTCTAAGGGTAGGTCTGTCATTCAATCTTTTGTTTATGATAAAAATAATACATTTTCTGCTATGATTTAATGTGTTCGCTCTGATATTGCCTTGGAGTTTTGTACTATTCAATTATCCTAGTTCTTAAGGTCCCTTGGCATTCATACATCATACATCTTGCGCATACACTTCTAACAATGATGCAAAATGCAAACACCACCATCTTCTTGATGTGACTAGGACTCTTCTAATTCAGAGTCATGTTTCCCACTCTTTTTTGAGAGATGTGGTCCGCATTGCCTGATATGTGGTTAATCGGGGTCGTTCTCTATGTCGGAAGAAAAGGTTCCATTTTTTATTACGTCTCATGATAAGAATTTTTTCTCTAACACCTCGTGCCTTTGCCTCAAGGGTTTTTGTTCACTGTCTGACTCGTGGTTGTGACAAGTTCTCTCTCAAAGCTATCAAGTGTATCTTTGTGGGATACTCCATGACCTAGAAAGGGTATCGATGCTTTGATCTGGTTAGACGGAAATACTATGTTAGTGATGATGTCACCTTCTTCGAGACGGTTATGTATTTTTCTGTGACGCTCGTCCCGAAATCTGGGTTACCCGTTTACACAACACTTGAAACATTATATTGCTATTGATCGCATTAGGTTATAGAAAATGAGGGAAATTTTTTCGCGATTCAAATGACATTGACAATAATGATAAACAACCACAGAACTAACAAGTGTCACCAAATTCACATTTGCACTAATTTCCGTATATATACATGTATCAAAAGAAGCTGACATTATGTACATGTATCCCAAAATATAACAGAATAGAAAAAAATACATTTACATTGATCCATACAAAAATTATAACATATGTACCATAAACAAAATTGTCTGAATCGCGGAAGCTCAAAGTCCAGTTGTCAGTTTACTGAGTCGCGGACGCTTTGTCTGTCATCCATGTTAGGGAGAAAAAAATGTCAACAAAGGTTGAGTACATTCTAATTTATTAAAAAATAATAGGTATTTCAATGGTTTCAGAAAGAAACAAGTAAATAGGGTTTGACAATTAAATTTAACAAGCTACTTGCATGGAAATAGGTTTTCAAGTTGTTTTGTTTATACATCCCCTTTCTTACTCATCAAACATTAACTGACCATACCTTATATTTTCACATTTTGATTATATGATACATATCTAGACTATCACCTTTATCGTGATCTTTGATTGACAGTTTAGCACATGTTACCCTGCATATCTGCTTAGAGTTAACTCCACCTTTCCCAATTATAGGGCCGGCAAGTGAAGCATTAATACTAATTTTTGTTGTGGCAGAAGCACCAAATCTTACGGCAACATCGAGGTTAGCTGGAGGGTGTCCACCCATTCTGCCTTGCATATGAGGAGGTATATATGTAGCAGCCACCAGGGTTTGCTACTGAGGGAGGGCCTCAGAAGGTGTGTAGGCTCCATAAGGCGATTTACGGCCTGAAGCAAAGTCTGAGAGCTTGGTACCAGAAGCTATCAGAGTTGATAGAGCAACAGGTTTGTGCAGTCTACTGCGGATCACTCACTTTTTGTTCAGGGGACATAGAGAGGTTTTGTTGCTATTCTTGTCTATGTTGATGATATTATTATCACAGGGGATGATGAGCGGGGCATCCAGGCTGCCAAGGAGTTCCCAGGTCAGCAGTATGTGATTAAGGACCTTGGAAATCTTCGATACTTCCTTGGATTAGAGTTCGTCAGGAACCAGTGTGGTCTGTGATGACCCGGAGGAAGTTTGTGACGGAACTTCTTTTAGAGACACGTATGACAGGGTGCAAGCGTGCGACTACCCTTATGGATCCGAGTATGAGATTATATGATGATGACACTGAGGAGGTAGATAGAAGGAGATATAGAGAGCTTGTTGGGAAGCTCCTATATGCCACTATCACCAAACCAGACATATCTTTTGTTGTGAGTAAGGTTAGCCAGTTCATGGAGCAGCCCAAGAAGGTTCATATGGATGAAGTCTATATGATCTTGAGATATTTGAAGACTTCATCTGGTTTTGGTCTTATATTCAGCAGAGATACATCTCTTGAGGTTGCAGCTTGTGCAGATGCAGATTATGCAAGTTGCCTAAAGACAAGAAGTCTACTTCTGTCTTTGCTCCGTTAGGAGCTCACTTGTATCATGGAAAAGCAAGAAGCAGACAGTGGTTGTCAGATTCAGCGCAGAATATGAGTACAGGGCCATGGCATAGGGAAGCGCAGAGATGATATGAGTTAGATCTTTGTTGACTGATCTTGCTGTTAAGATTTTTCTTCCCATGCAGCTTTTATGTGACAATCAAGAGGCTCTATTTATTACCAATAATCCTGTATTTCATGAACGGACCAAGCATATAGAGGTGGATTGCCATTACACTAGAGACATCATCCAAAAAGGTCTCATGCCCACCTCCCATGTTGCTACTGGAGATCAGATTGCTGATGTTTTCACCAAGGTTCTTGCTAAAGGTCCGTTTCAGAAGTGTTGTTCCAAGCTGAGCATGATAGATAGATATATGCTCCAGCTTGAGGGGGAGTGTTGAGATATTTGTATCTTACATTATTGGTTTTTTTCATTTCGATTTTCTTTATGGACCCCTCATGTAATTAACCCAGGGCCTTTCTCCTATATAAGAGAGCCCTAAGGTTTCATCTAATTCATTCACTTCTTTTCTCATAACAGATACTTATTGTTTGAAGCATGGCCGCCTGGCTATAACACACAATTTTAGTGATCAACTTGTCTAGATGACAGAGAATGTCACCGCCTTTATTTATGGTTGGATGATGTTTTGACTCAATTGAAATAAACAATGGACACCAACTACTCCGTTAGACAAGGAAAGCGCATACCGTTATTGTTGTCGCAACCGATTCTCAACAATTGCCATTGTTGTTGTTGGTTTGGTTAGCTAATGATGGTATAAATTGGTGCATGACCCTAGTGATTCAACATACCCTTGAGGTGATGAAGAACATTTGAGGGTCTGTGCGTCCATTATTGTTGGATTATTAGTTATTCTTATTGTCAAGAGTTGTTCCCCTATGACAGGTCAGAAAGAAGTCCAGTGTCAACTACCATGTCCTTATATAAGGTTCTTTGTGCTCCTAATTTTTTCGATAAATTCGTTATCAATTAGTCAGCTTGCTAAGGAACTAGCACACTTTGTTATACTTAGCCACCGTTATTTTGTACTTCGAGAGATAGTAACTAAGATGGTAATTGGTTGCAGTTTTGAGCAATTGTGTCTCTCTAGGATTATGCAAACCCCATTTTTCATCACCTTGAGTACTCTTTTCTTGTCTCCCATTCTGCCCACCTGTAACATCTTTGGTTTGAACCCATCCCTCTTCAAAGTTGCCCAGAGTACTTCCACATCGATCTTAGCAGTATAGTTTTTAGTGTAAGTTATATAGTCTCAAAAAGCATCATCAAACTTCCTTTCCTAACGAGAGTGATAGTAATAGTTTGCCAACTTTTTAGTTACTACATTTCGATATTTGAGGTCCAAGTCATATTTCTGTACCAAGGAATACACATTATTTAATTGTTGTGGACGATTAAAGTTATCAGTGGGATCTTTCTTTTTTTTAGAAGGAAAAGGGTGGTCTCCCGAGATACGAACCACCATGTTAAAAAATAACATAACAAAAGACAAAAATACATGAGGCATTCAGGTTACATGGTTCCAGCACAGAACACGCTCTACAATGTTCTAAGATATTTTCATAATAGAACATTTGCCCATGAAAGATGCACTCATTTCTACCACACCAAATCACCCACAGAAGGACAAAGGGGAAGGAGTTGTCGTCATGCCCATTGTTGCACACCGACCGCATGGTACTCCAGAATCCCCTCTCACTAGTAGTGTTAAGCCAAGCAATCACCACCTTTCTCTAGACCTGCACCGAATGGTTGCAAGAAAAGAACAAGATCTCCAGATCTTCCGTTCCATCCCCACACCTATCACAAGCAACATCCCCAGCATGGAGCACCTTGTTCTGCCTCTCCTTGGAGAGCACTCTCCCCTACCTCAGGAGCCAAAGGAAGACCATGACCCTATCTGGATTCCTGCTCTTCCAGATGATCTTGCAATCCATGATATCCTCCACATGCGACATATCTGGTTCCTCAACAAAAAAAGAGTAAGCACCTTTCATCATGTACTTCATGTTTCTTTTAAAGAAAAAATCCGAAGTTAGGAGTGGAATCATGTCTTTTATTTTTGAACGGATTCTAAAGTTTAGGGTAAATATCAAAATATGTCATGATAAAAATTGTAACATTTTATGACTTAGATCACATCTTTATAACAATTTATGGGTCATTGATAATTTCAGTGTTGTAAAAGTCGCCCGACTGGCCCGATTAGTAGGTCCGACTAGTCTAGTCAGTGGGGTGGCCGACCGAGTACCGACTAATTCCGACTAGGTACACTAATCGACCAATTTTCGCTCGGAGATACCGTATTTTTTTAATGTTTTACTTTTTTTATAAGCAAACTTAGTATAATATGCCTAATGTTTTATTTAAATTCAATATTTTCTTTTATTTTATTATGGTAGTATATAAATGTACAAAATCTATGTAAATATATGTATAAAAATGAGTTATATATTTAAAATAATTATAAAATTCAAAGTCGATTAAAGTCCGACTAAATCCGATTAGTCGCCCGACTGTCGATTAATCCTTAGTCAGTGACCCAACCGACCGAGTACCGACTACCGACTTTTGCAACCTTGGATAATTTCGAGGTGATTCGTGGACACAAGGCAAGACGTGTAACCTACCATGGCCAAGAGGAATTCAGGAGATTGATGTGGTGGATATCAAGTCCATAAGAAGGGATTGTTGTTTCCAGTGCAATTTGCGGGGCATCATGTGGCATCATGCAGGGATCCAGCCTAATGTTTCCGTTGTCACGTTTTTGGACACCGACAATGGAGGAGAATAGGTGGAAGTTTCGAGAGAGAGAAGAAAGGGGGTTGAGGAAATGGAAGGTCCGATCGGGAGGTAGAAACACACACCAAATCAAGATATATACCTTCAAGCATGAACAAGAGGGCAGATCATTGATACATTCAACCCTCGTCAAGGTGTGTATTGATGGTTCGATGGATATTCATAGTGCATTATTTGACATCGGCGTAAAGATCGGGATGTCTTTTGGGGGATATATAATAGATTTGGGTTGCTTTTGGAGTGTACTCGAGGACTCACCAGCAGCAAGATGTCGATTCTCCTTGGAGCGCTAAGAGATGACGGGGTTTATTAGCATATACCTAGCTTCAAAGATGGGACTGAGTTTTTATTGCACTGCAAACTACTATCCATCGAGGGCTCACGACTGGTGATGCGGCTTGACCGGATAATCACGAAGGTGTTGAAAGGTATCCGGGAGGTCCTTTCCATCATTTCCATGGCATGGTAAAAGGATCAATGGTGAACATTGTGGTGGAAATTACAGTGAGTGGAGATTTGGTATTGTCCTTCAACCTAGCGATTAGTAGATCAACCTTCCACTTGAAGATTGAAGATTACATGAAGGCTAATATAGCTCCGGCCATTGGCGATAGACTAGGAGGGCAAGAACGAGGTGTGATGATGCCACATAAACTTCCATCATCGCTTTTCTCGAAAGAGAAAGGTCAAACCCTCTTTCATTAGAGGACTCAAAGAAGTCTCCAGATGAGCCCACTGCCTCGATCTAGTCAACCATACAGGCCAAGACATCAGATGCAATAACAAATAGCATGGGGATCAAGTGGCATCCATATCTCACTCATCTCTGCAGTTGGAGAGAAAAAACCCCTCGAGTCGACCCTTAATAAGCATAGAAAAGGTTATTGTGGTGACACATTGTTTCATCCAAGATATCCAGGTATCAGGGAACCCCGTCTTGCCATGGACATTCAAAGAAAATTCTAATCAATAGTATCATACATCTTATGGAAATCAACCTTCCACGATAGGCTCTTTGTGTGTCATCTCTTCCAGTCTGTTATGATCTCAGTCGTCATAGCCAAACTATCAGCAATATGCCTTCTTGAAATAAATGCGAACTGAAGCGGCATGATGATGTGATCCATTACCATGTTCAATCCAATTGCTAAGACTTGTTACAATCAAGTAAGTAGCATTTGAAAGAGCAATTGGACGGAAGTCTTCCACTCTCTCGTATACTTCATTTGGCAGAAGAAAAATAAGGGCCTTGTTGAGTCTCTTAAAACCATCATTGCCTTCCGCAAACTAAACCACAACATCCATAACCACAAATGGCCAAATTCTTTAAAAAAATAGGGAATCCATCAGGTCTTGACCCGCCAACCACAATCAAATTCCAAACCGTATTTTTTACCTCCACCATTGTAAAGCTCTGTATCAAATGATTTGCATGTTGTTTTTGAACACTGAGTAGCCCCTAGTCCAGTTTATCTCCATGGCCTACCCACAAATCTTCGTGAGAAATCATGGAAGTGTTCTTTAATCGCTCGCCTCATTTTTTATCACATTCCATCCTTCTTTCATTCATCACAATAGAATGAATCAAATTATGACGACGTCTCCCACTGGCAATTTTATGGAAGTGCATTGTGTTTGCATCACCTTCTTTCAGACAAGTTTGATACGATCTATATTTCCACTCAACCACACGTTTTTTGATGTGATTGAAATTAGGGAAGAATTGTTGAGGGGTGAGAAGAGAAGAAATGGGGTAAGGGGATAGGGAGGAGCATGCCAAGCTACATGGGAAGGGAGAAGATAAGAAACGAGAACTGGATTGGAGGATTTGAGAGGAGAAAGAAATTCGAAGGGAAAAGGAGAATAAAGCCAATGGCTAATCAAATTTTACTTCATTTCATGTCCTTACTACAAAGAAGTAGATTGCTTTAAATAGGGAATCAACCCATTAAAAGAGGCAACCATTCATCCAAAGACATATTCAAACCAAGAGGCACATCCAAAGGTTGTGATTTTTTGTTTTTTACAAAAGTTAGTTGCAATAAAAGTAAAATTACAATGGAACTAAATCAGATATTTTTGCACTGCATCAATTATCCATCGCTCGAAAAAGTTTGTCTGTTGATGAATTGCTTACTCCTCGATCCGTCTTTGGAGAATTCCATTTGAAATCATTGATTTAATCTTCCCAATCTTGCTTCTCTTCAATGTTACATTTATAATTTCTTTCCACTGAGGTGTATGGCTGAAAATTTTCTACACATTCAATTAAATAACTCTTCTCCACATATGATTCGCAGGTTTAACCTTTAGATAAGAGGCTTTCGAATGAAGGGCTTCCTTGAAAATGTCCCAATTATGCCTCCTTTTATAGAAAAGAACCCAGTCAAAAGGGAAAGGAGAACCCGTGTTAAGGTCTCTTGGCTTCTCACATGTTGATGACAGCGTCCAGTTGCCGAGGATATGAGGGTGTTGCAGCAACAACAACGAATTTGGATGAACAGGAAGCGACAGAATGTCTGATAGGCCCATCGTCGATGATGCTTGGTGCACGTTGGGCGAAGGTGGTCACTGGATGCGTAGCGCGCTAGGTAGTGGCAACGACCAAGGTGGTGGTGATGCCGTTAGCCAAATGGGTGGCAGTTGGTGATCGTATGTCGTCGTCGGTCTTAGAGTAGGCAAAAGTCCAATGCATGTAGGAGCATCAACGGTTATAGTGATCCCTTGGGGCACCTTGGTTGCCATACCAAGTCGAGGAGAAAGAGGCGTGAGGGCTCCAGACAACGGTTGAAGCAACGTGATGGGTTGCCGGCGGTCGCGGAAGAAGGTGGTGGAGCAGGGGATGTTGGAGAGGTGGGTGGACAACAGCCTGGAACAAGGCTAGATTCTTGGTGTCAGTGTATTTTTATTTCTTCTTTATTTCCCATGTAGAACAGATCCAGAAATTCATATTCCGGTGGGACTTTTGTCGAATATGGATCCTATTTCTTCTTTATATCATTGCACAGGAATTATAACAGAGAAAGCATCATCTGGAATGAATATTTTTTCACTGAGCTTGTGTTTTATTGATGTTTTATGGTACGAATCTTCGTTGTGATTGAGTGAATCTTCTTCTTGCCATGAATTTAACCATAGTTGCACTTTGATTCTTAATAGAATGCGAGTTGTGAATTTCTTCTGTCAGGAACTTGAGCCGAAGCTAAAAGATGACTCAAGTTGAACATCGTCTTCCAATGTTCGATTAGAGCATCGAATCGTTTGTACAACTCTTGCTCCGTGCTCTCATACCAATTGATGTGGTCTAAAATTATTGAAGAATTGTTGAGGGGTGAGGAGAAGAAATTGGGGTAAGTGGATAGGGAGGAGCACACCGAGCTACGTGGGAAGGGAGAAGATAAGGGAAGAGAACCAGACTGGAGGAATTGAGAGGAGAAAGAAATTCAAAGGGGAAAAGAGAATAAAGCCAATGGCTAATCAATTTTTACTTCATTTCATGCTCTTGCTACAAAAGAGTAGGTTTCTTTAAATAGGGAACCAACCCATTAGAATAGGCATCCTTTCATCCAAAAGACACATCTTGTTGGGAAAAATGAGAAACTTGTTTATCCCATACACCCTAGGCTCTCTTATATAGGAGAGTAGCCAATGGGTAAAATACATAAAGAATCCAACGGGAAAAAGAAAATATGAAAAGGTATTGAAGAAAGTAACATATATCTCTACACTCCCCCTCAAGGTGGAGCATAGATGTCAATCATGCTCAGCTTGGACGAACACTTCTGGAACGGCCCTCGAAGTAACGCCTTGCTAAAGATGTCTGCAGTTTGGTCCCCTGAGCTAACATGGGATGCAGAAATAAATCCCTTCTGAATCATATCTCATATGAAGTGACAATCAACCTCACTGTTCTTGGTTCGTTCATGAAATGCTGGATTATTTGCAATGAATAGAGCCGCTTGATTGTCACATTCCAGGGTCATAAGAAGATGGACTTTTATATATAGATCTGTAAGCACAGCCTTCACCCACATCATTTCTGTATTAACCTGGGCCATAGCCCTATATTCAAACTCAGCAGCACTATATCTTGCTACAACCGTTTGCTTCTTGCTTCTCCACGAGACCAAAGAGTCCCCGACATACACAGCAAATCCAGTGATGGACTTCCTATCCTTAGGACATCCTGCGTAATCTGCATCTGCGCTGAGATAGTAATCTCCTTGTCTTTCTTAAACAGCAGGCCTGCACCTGGAGATGACTTAAGGTACCTGAGTATCATATGTATAGCATCCATATGTACCTGACGTGGTTGCTCCATGAACTGGCTCACCCGACTCAAAGAAAATATGATATCGGGTCTCGTAATAGTAACATAGAGAAGCTTGCCCACCAGTTCTCTATATCTTCTCCTATCCATCTCATCAGTGTCGTCATCATATAGTTTCATACTGGGATCCATAGGTGTAGTGGCAGGTCGGCAACCAAGCATTCATGTTTCACTCAACAGGTCAGTGACATATTCCCTCTGGGTCATTACCAGCCCATGAGGATTTCTGGCGAATTCCAGTTCCAGAAAATATCTAAGAACTCCAAGGTCCTTGGTGACAAATTCACGACCCAGCATTTCTTTCGTCCTCTGAATTCTCTGTTCATCATCATCTGTAATCAAGATATCATCTACATACACCATAATTGCAATAGTACCTCTGGGTGTCTTCTGTGCGAATGATCTGCATTGGAACGTATGTACCATTGTTTCTCAAACAGGTCTGAGAGCTTCTGGAACCAAGCTCTGGGGCTCTGCTTAAGTCCATAGATAGCCTTATGAAGTCTACACACCTTAGAACACTCCCCCTCAACAACAAAACCAGGAGGTTGTTGCATGTAGACTTCCTCCTGCAAGTCACCGTATAAGAATGCATTCTTGACATCTAATTGGTATAGTGGCCAATCACAAGTAACCGCAATAGAGAGGAGGATCCGTAGGGTGGAATGGCGAGCAACCGGCGAGAATGTATCAAGATAATCCACCCCATATGTCTGTGTAAAGCCACGAGCAACCAGGCGTGCCTTGTATCTGTCAATGTTGCCATCTGCATTCTGCTTAATTGTAAAGACCCACTTGCAGCTCACTGTAGACGCATCAGTAGGTGCAGTAACAAGGCTCCAAGTACCTCTTGACTGAAGAGCATCCATTTCTTATTCCATGACTAAACACCATCGACTATCCTTAAACGCATCTTGGTAATTCCGTGGAATAGTATATCCACCGTCGATAGTGCAATGACAAAGCTCCTGAAATCTCCAGTTAAGCGATCAAAAGACACAGTAGATGCTATTGGATATGACGCGCAGCAGCGCTTCTGCTTCCGAAGAGCAATAGGTAGATCCAAATCACCTGCCTCCTCATCTGGCCTCTGTAACACATCCTGCTCAAGGAAATCGTCAAATTCATCAATATTGATAATATTCTCAGAACATACCTCACGCAAGCTAGATGATGAGCGGTGACCATGAGCAGAAGCAGGCCTACGGGTATAGTGGAATGGCAACGGGAACGGTAACAGGAGGTGTAGGGGATGGTAGTGGTGGAGATGGTAATGGTTGAGGTGGTGATAGTGGTGGCATGTATATAGCTTCAGTAGTGCTAGAGGATACCAATTGATCACCTGTAGATGAGAAGTACATAACAGACTCGAAAAATGTAACATCAGCACTGACGAGATACCTCATGCGCAATGGATCATAACATTTGTACGTTTTCTGTGTTCTGGAGTACCCGACGAAAACACACTTGACAGCCCTAGGAGAGAGCTTATCAATCCCTGGAGACAACTGGTGGACAAAGGCAACCGATCCAAACACACGAGGAGTGAGGGAGAACAATTCTTTGTCAGGAAAAACAAGGGAGAAAGGAATCTTCTCACCTAAGACAGACGATGGCATACGATTAATGAGATAACATGCCGTAAGAACAGCATCGCCCCAGAAAGAATGAGCGGCATGACTTTGTATGAGAAGCGACCTGGTAACATCAAGTAAATGACGATGTTTCCTTTCTGCAACCCCATTTTGTTGGGAAGTACAGGCACAGGATGTTTGGTGGATAATCCATTGAGCTGAAAAATAATTGGAAAGAGTATGAGTACAAAATTTCAAGGCATTATCACTTCTCACAGTTTTTACATATGCAGAAAAAACATTACGGACTTCATAGATGAAATTTATGATAATATTCCCCGCTTCAGATTTATTCTTTAACAGAAAGACCCAAGACACACAAGAGAAATCATCCACAATAACCATATAGAACATGTGTCCCAGATGATCAGGAACACGACTAGGACCCCGGATATCGACATGAAACAACTCAAACTTGGAGGTACTACTCCGACACTGACGATTGGGAAAGGTAGACTGATGGTGCTTTCCCAACTAACAAGCCTCACATTGGATGGACGTGTGAGGTGAAACCTGGGGTAACACATGACGCGGTTTCTGAAGCGGTAGATGTCCAAAGCGCAAGTGCCACAGTAATGGGGAGATGGATCCAGTAGGTAGAGAGGAGGCTCCGACATAAGGGGTCCGACTAAGACGATATAGGCCGCCTTGCTCATAGCCACGCCCAAACACGTTGCCCGTAAGGATGTCCTGAAAAATGAGAGAAGATGGATCAAAAATTGCTCGACAATGTAAATCCTTTGTAAGTTGGCTAATGGACAATAAATTCATAGAGAAATCCGGTGCATGCAACACGTTCTTGAGGTGCATAGAAGGTGTCAGGCTAATCTCTCCCTGACTAGTGATAGGAGAATATGTCCCATTGGCAATAACCACAGCACGGTATGGAGGAACCTGTCGGTAGGCTGTAAGTAGGCCATGATCACCATACAGATGATGTGTAGCACCAGAGTCCATAATCCACTCTAAAGTATCTGATCCACTATTGCTAGTAAATGCATAAGTGCTACCTGAGGTACTGGTGGATGCAGAAGCAGCAACATCGGGGTGACTATCAGAAGACGGTACCGATACAACTGGGCTAGATGGAGGAATAATGCCCCTCAGACGAACTACAAGGTCATCAAAGCGCTGATCTAGAGATGAAGCAGATGGAGGCTCAATCTGTTCAGCTACTCGTGCGGAAGCAGGAAATCCATGTTTGGAGTAGCATGTGTCTTCAATATACCCAGAACAGTGGCAAAAAGTGCGGGATGGCCAAACACGACCCCCTCTATCCCGAGGTCCACGACCACGGGACTAGTGATGACTTCCACGACCTTGATTCGCTGCCATGGCTGAGGCGATCTGATTTGCAGTGGATGAAGGAACAGTAATGCGGCTCACTCTGTGAAATGCTTCCTCCATCGGAGGAATGGTGGAGTCCGCCAAGATCTGGGAGCGTGCAACCTCGTACTCTGGATCTAGAGCCGCCAGAAATACATCTACCATAGTGGCATTCCGGTAGGTCTTCTGTTGCTCAGAGTGGTTGTGAGAGGCATGAAGCTGTAAAGCTTCTCAAACATTCCTCGTAAAGATGTATACAATGAGTGTAGAGGTCGTCCATTCTGCTTGATGGTAAAGATGTCATGCTGGAGTTGCAGAATCTTCGTCTCATTCTTTGCCTGGGAATATGTAGCTGATGAAGGATATCATTGGCAATCTTAATTGCCAGGGTTCCTGATAGCCAAACCTTGGCATATGCATCATTTGCCTCCCATGAGGAATTGACTCCAGTATTCTCAGCAGGCTCTTCTTCGGTAAGAATGTGCTTTTTACCAGTTGTTCATCATACTCATGAATTGCATTGCCCACATTTCGTAATTTGAATCATCCATCTTCACAATAGGCACTGGACCTCTGAAGGCGTCTGTAGATGGGATGTCTGCCTTACTTTCTGACATTATGATAATGGAAGACTAGAGTGGTAGACTGAAGATATGATTGTCTACACGGACATTAACGGGTCTAGTTGCATGTGTAAACTCAAGCAACCAAACCCATTAATTTGGAAACGCGCGCGCGGAACAAGTGCTAGAGTCGCGCGCTGGCCTAGGGTTGCACGCGCACGGAAGTCAGGAGCTTCACGCGCACAGATATGCGCACAGGAACGCGCACAGATACGCGCGCAGGAGCGTGCACAGGCGGCTTACAGGGACGCGCACAGGCACACCATTGCACAAACGCACAAGGCGCACAAACGTGCAGGCGCGCAGGGGTACGCACAGACGCACAGGTGTGTAGGGGTATGCACAGACGCACAGGTGTGTAGGAGTGCGCACAAATGCACAAGAGCGTACGCTGGTGCAGCGTGAGACCGAGCGATGCCGAGACCTGGGGCGGCGCGAGACGGAGGCGACGAGGCACGGGCGTTGAGAGGCGGAGAGGCATGCGCACGGAGGGCTCAAGGGTGGAGGCTAAGGTTAGGGTTTGGTTCGAGAACTCCGGTCTAGGACCGTCGCTCTGATACCATGTTGGGAAAATGAGAAATTTGTTTATTCCATACGCCCTAGGTTCTCTTATAAAGGAGAGTAGCCTATGGGTAAAATACATAAAGAGTCCAACGGAAAAAAGAAAATACGAAAAGGTACAGAAGAAAGTAACATATATCTCTACACATCTAAATCAAAAGGCACATCCAAAGAATTTGAAATTTGGTTTTTTTACAAAAATTAGAAATTACAATAAAATAAAATCCCAACAGAACTAAAAATAGATTCAGATTGCATCACTTTTTAGCTTCAACTAAGATTAGCTTTTGTGTCATATCTATGATTCTATGAGCTCTTCTGACAAAAGATCTCTTGCGTCTTCTAGCTATCGATGCAACCGAATATGGATATATCCGCATCCGACCGCCGCCATCATATCCGCTTTTAAGAGGATATGGATATGTATTTTTTATTTCGACGATACGGATACAAATATGGATATGGGATTTTATTTTTTTTGTGGATACGGATGTTGATACGGATACCATTTTCAATTTTTTAGGATACAAATATGGATAAGGTTACAAATTTTCCCGGCAGATACGAATATGGATATCTTTATTACTAAAAATTTGTGTATATGTGTATATCATAGACATATTTTATCAAGGTGTGTATAAACAAATATCTAAATTTATTATAGGATTACACGTAATTTAATGTGTTTTAGAGTCATTCGATGTATGAGAAAAACAAATAGAGTAAATTACAAAAAAATCCCCAACTATACCCTAATTCCCAAGCACGGCCTTATTTTGGAAACATAACAATAAGGGGTTCTATCTTATTTTTCGTCCTAAATACACGGTTTTGTAAGCTTTCGTAATCCTTCTATATCAATGTTAAGGCATAAAAACTAAGATTTAGTACCCTCTTCATATCATTTCAAAAATGAGGCCCTTAATTGGGAATCGAGACATAGTTGAAGCTGTTAATTTACCCAAGCATATATCAATGCTTAACTATTTGCTATAAAAGTTTAGTTTAACTTATTGCTTTATTTTCTTTTTTATTTTATTGTATTTGCTTAACAATAAGGGGTTCTATCTTATTTTTTATCCTAAATACATGCTTTTGTAAGCTTCTGTAACCCTTCTATATCAATGTTAAGGCATAAAAATGAAGATTTGGTACCATCTTTATATCATTTCAAAAATGAGACCCTTAATTGGGAATCGAGGCATAGTTGAAGCTCTTTTTCTTGGTAATTTGCTCAAGCATATATCAATGCTTAACTATTTGCTATAAAAGTTTAGTTTAACTTATTGCTTTATTTTCTTTTACATTTTATTGTATTTGTAGCTTGTGCAATTTTAACATTGAATCTAAGTCTTAAGAAAATTTATTATCCATTGGATAATCCGTGTCCGTTTGTAAAAATATATGTATTAATTATGATTATAAATTTCCATCAAGGTTCAGGAAAGCGGTATGCGTATGCGTTCGGACAGGTCATTGAATAGCGCTTAAACGGTATGCGGGGTATAAGCGGTTCTACGCGGTTTCCTAATATTTTATTTAAAATAAATATATATAAAAGTGACTACAATAGGACTAAATTTATGTATAATTGTGGTCCAACAGAAGATCTAAGAAAAATAACTTTCATATAAAGGTCAATACTTCAATAAAAAAGTTAGCACACGTGATAATTAACAACAATCACCAAAACATATAAGCTATGTAATTAACTTATAGCCCATCTAGTATGCACATCTCTACTTCTGCCTCCACTTGACAAGCTCTTCTGGCCTATTTTACCCTTAAATGAACAAAGTCTGACACGTAGAGAAGTCAGTTTTTGGGCCAAGCAAGTGGTCATTGAGCATGAACACTCCATGGTTGTCCGATGACTTGTATTCTATCGGTGCCCATGTTTCATTGGGATGTCTTTCAGAGGATTTCATGAGGTTTGCCATGGATCTCGCAGTTGTGGAGATCCCACGAACATATCAGGAGGATACACAAGACAGCTAGTGGTGTCTTGTTATGGAAAATGAGATGGCAATGACCCAATCGTGTGGCACATGGAACTTGGTTATGGCCCCTACAAGGGCATCTGTGGTTGGCTGCAAAATGGGTGTTTACAGTAAAGTACCATGCAGATGATAGCGAAAGCTAAGCTTGCAGCTCGTGGGTTCAACCAGACTTATGAGGTAAACTATATGATACATTCTCTCCAGTGGCATGTCATTAATAACGGGATTGGTCCCTATCTCAATTTGATGTAAAGAACTCTTTTCTATATGGTGATCTGCGAGTGGAGGTCTACATGTAGTAGCCACCTAGTTTTGCCGCTGAGGGAAGTGTTAGAAGGTTTGCAGACTTCATAAGGATATATATGACCTTAAGCACAGTCCCAAAGCATGGTTTCAGAAGCTCTCGGACTTGATAGAGTAGCAGAGCTTCACCAGATCGAATGCATATGGTATTTGTGTGGCTAAGGAATTCATTGGGCAACCATTGGTTACCAAGGACCTTCACGAATTATGATACTTCCTAGGGCTTGAGTTCGCTATGAACCAACAAGGTCCTGTAACGACCCAGAGGAAGTATGTCACAAATATCCTTTAAGATACATGCATGGCAGATTGCAGACCTACCACTACTCGCATGGATCCCAGCATGAAGCTATATGATGATGACACAAGGGAAGTGGACAAGAGGAGATGTAGGAAGCTTGTTGAGAAGCTCATCCATGTGACTACTACCAGGCCCGAATATTTCTTTTATTGTGAGCAAAGTCGGCCAGTTTATGGAGCACTCGAGACATGCACACAAGGATGTGGTTCACACATTTCTGAGGTATCTAAAATCCTCTCTAGGTACTGGATTATTCTTTAGCAGAGGGACATCCTTTGTCATCACGACTTGTGTGGATGCAGACTATGCAGGATGCTCTAAGGACAAGAAATCTACCTCCGATTTTGTAGTGTTCATAGAGAGTTCTTTGATGCCATGGAAGAGCAAGAAGAATACCATGATTGCTAGATCTAATGATGAGTCAGAGTACATGGCAATGGCAGGGGAGCATGATGTGAGTCAGACCTGTTCTAACTGACCTAGTTGTTGACACACCTCTTCCCATGCAACTACTACATGATAACTAGGTTGCTATTTTCATTGCCAACATTTATACCTTCCATGAGAGGACCAAGTACATTGAGGTAGATTGCCGTTATACACATGACATGATTCATAAAGGTTTTATCTCTACTTCTCATGTCAACTCAAAGGAACAAAAAATAGATGTCTTCACCAAGGCTCCAACCAGAGAGTTGGTCTAGAGATGTCGTTCCAAACTGAGCATGATTGACATCTATGCTTCAACCTGAGCAGAAGATATTTATCTTTTCTTATCTTTTATATATTTTCTATTTATTTCATCTCTATTATGTAATTTTCCCTCAAGGGTTTCTCCTCTCTATATATAAGAGCCCTATGGCCTCATGAATAAACAAATCATTATTTTTCTCCACACTAGCTAACAAGTTTCCCAACTTAAGGCTCGCTCTACGTCTTTTTCATGAAGAAATGACCATGTCATGTTGTGTGGATCCCTTATCCTTCGAGCGATGAGGCATCGCTACTGTCTGACGAGAAATAGAAACTCCTAACCCTCCACGAAAAGTATATGGTATGGTCGTTAAGAGAGTACTTTCAGCGAGACCAGTAACCGATGAAGATGGTGGTGCCACCACAGGCAAAGGGTGTGCAACCCACACTTCTTAGACCCGGCAGCAACTCTGACTCTGAGATTCAAGTCGAATGAGTCCAGGGAAGGTGTTTGAGATAGCTTCAGCATAACAGAGGACCCATACCTCCTAAAAATTCCACATTCGATGTACTACAACTAACAACATTCAAGTGAAGGCGCAAAGAATAGGGGTTGTCCATTCGGGTGTCGCCCATCAAAGGATCCGAGACCATGCAGCGTAACTCCATTCGGATAGCAATATCATATGATGTTCAGGTTAAGCCCACCCAAAATACTATGCATGATTGCAACCGGCCCCTGAGTGGAAAGCAGCACCAGGACCCTCTAATTCGACTCCAAAGGTCGTGTCCATGCGGAAGGAAGGTGGGGGGGTCCTTTGCAAACACCCTCTCCCCAGGCCATCGAGGGAAGCGATCTTCTTGAGCAGTGGCGGTGCTGGCAACACTAGGTCTCTTAGCATCCGTTAAAGGAATATATGATTGGTTTCTATTGAAATAAATAATGCGGAAGAGAATAATTAAGAACCGGAATAAGAAATATAGAATGGTCGCATTTACATGAAATCTTACTCCATAAAGAGTAGGATGAAACCACAGGAGAAAGTTTTTAGGTACAGTAGAAGTCTGAGACGATCTCAGGTAGAGAAGTCAATTTGGAGTAGTTGATGTTGAAGTCAAACACCGGAAGCAAAATGGTCATCTATCATATGCAGATCTCGAGAGTCGAGCATTTTTTATACATGAATCCTGATAATGGCATGTCCCATATCTTATGGGCTGGGGGCGATTCTCTTATATAGGGACCCTGAAGAAGATATCGATTTCTGAGGAGCCATGGGTAGAACATGACGGAGGCGATAGAAATCTTGTAAATACATCTCAACTAGAAGAATGTATCTTTCTCTCGCTCCTTTCTCCCATATTTGTTAGAACAAAGATCGTCAACTAGGGAGAAACACTGCCATAGAACATATATTTTTTCCAGCTTTCTCTCCTTTTTTCGTAAGCCGTTTTCTTCCTTTTTTTGAATAAGTTGTACTCCTTTTTTGGCTTTTCTCTCGGTCTTTTCTCTCCCTTTTTAAATTTGCAGACTCACTGGGTCCATTAGGCTTTGAAGAAAATAATAACATCCTCTCTCTCTCTCTTTTTTAAAATACAAAGCAGTAGGGTCCAAAATCTCACACCCTCCTTTCTTCCTTTTTTGAATATAGGAGCAGTGGGGCTCGCGGCTTTAAGCCCCCTAAGAGGGCATTGGGCCTTCCTTCTTGTTCTCTTCACGCATACTCTAGGGCTCCTAGGTGGGGAACCCATCATCATCGTTGAAGTCTGGAGCTGCGAAGTTCAAGCAGGAACCCCACTCCTCTCGCTCCTGGGGAATTGTTCACTAAAAGCATCATTGCTACAGGGGATCTTGTTCCAAGAGTTCCTACCCGTAGGAGATTGCAGAGCTACGTTGGTCAGGGATGAGGATGGAGTTGGCAAAGTGGAAACCAGTGTTCAGAAAAACGACCGAGTAGGCCGCATACTCGATCGCATACTCGTACTCGGTAGCCTTGCCGCTCCGAGTATGATGAAACGGCCATGTATGCGGGTTGACCCGCATACTCGGTCGAGTATACCCCCTGTGCGGCCGCATACTCGGCCGCTTTTCTGATAGAACTTTTTTTATTTAGTCTAAAATCAAATAACTTCACCTGCATAATAACAATAAACCGCATACTCCCTGCATAAAAACGCATACTCCCCGCATAAAACCGCATACTAGCATAAAACCGCATACTCCCCGCATACTCTCCCAACTGAGGATATTACCATAATATTAAATATTTATTTATATTTTTAATAATAAAAAATACCAAACCGTATAAAACCGCATACTCTCCCGCATACCGCATAATCTCTATGCAGTGACCCCTCCGATTGAATACCGCATAGCGCCTCCCTGAACTTTGGTGGAAGCACCTGAAGCCCTTCTTCTACGACTCATGCATAGGAGTCGTGCGAAAATGCGAATAGGGTTTCACTTCTGGGAAGTCTCATGGTTTTTCACCTGAAAGTCTCATGTCGCCTCGAGAGCTGGCATATGGCAATGCTACCTGAAGAGTTTGCGTCGCCTCTTCTTCTTCAAATCTTCTGGATGCGTTTGAGATAGTTGTTGTTTGGAGAAGGGAGATGGCATGTGGAAGCGGCTTGTTTGGAGATGAGGGCCAAGTAGGGTTCAAGTGGGCATCGTCTGGAGATGTTCTGAGATGGCGGCATTATGGGGTTTGAAGATTGCTTATAGGGCAAAGGACGTGGTTGTTGACATACAAAATTAGGGTTTCGTGAATCCTAGAATTTTCTCAATCACAGAATCGAATTGATCTGATATCATGTTGAAATAAATAATGCGGAAGTGGATAATCAAGAACAAGAATAAGAAATATAGAATGTGTGGACTTAAGTGGAAACCTACTCCATAATGAACGAGATGCAACCACAGGAGAATACCTTTAGAATCGGATCTTCTATTGTAATCTATCAATGAATACAAGGGGTGCGGGGCTTATTGAAGGTAGGTTTTTGGACCTCACGCATCACAGAAGCGTGTAGAACAAATCATATTCGATCAAACAAAAGGACTCGTCATATGAACCTAGATAGCAGCGAAAATTTAAATTCAAATACAAAGATGAAACCACATGGATTGGGAGCAATTCCCAATCCATTTCATCAAATCACTCGAGTATAGAATTATCTCTTGAAGTATGTTTGTGATCTTCTAGTCTCTAAAGCAAAAGACCCCATGTCTAAGTTCGATCTGGAGGACACAACACTTGTAGAGGCGGGGATGAATCACATAACTCCCACAATCCAAAGAAAAAAATCAACTTCCTCGTCAGCCTGGGGCAGGGGGGACAGCAACAATTTGAGAGAGGAGACGTCCAAAGAGAAAAAGACATGTTGCTTAATTGTTGTATGTTTGAGAGCAGGTCATGGCTCTCAATATATACATATTCGAACCATTAGTATCGCCGTTCTCATTGCAAGATCAATGGTCAAGATTGACGGAGCTCAAAATAACTTTTAGGATTGAGAGAGATCTCAGCAACTTTTAGGACTAGAATTATTTTTAATTATTAATTCAACTAATCCTAAGACAAACAAATGAATAATAGGATAATTAAAAGAGAGAGAAAATCATCTCCCTATATTTGGGTGGATGTCTACCATGGTAGGTGTCACGAATCCGATTTTATCCCAAGATAGACAGTAGGATTTTACATTTTACCCCGTATGCCGAGTTTTAGAGGCGTGACAGTAGGGACACCATGAACATCTACTCCAAATAAGGAATGGACTTTCTTTCCCTTTGTAATTATAGTTGGTTTTTAAGCTCCAACTAACTATTCATTTATTTATTTATTTAAATAATTTACAACAATTACAAATTATACCGTTGATAAATATAAATCATATGGTCAAAAAATAAATGTAAAATCAATTAGTATTTATGTTGGAATGTGAATCCAATTCACATACAATTTAATTTGTGAAACCTATTCACAAAATAAGTCTCAAAAAATAATGTGGATCATATCCACATTGTTCCATAAAATTATTATGGATGTCGCTATCCACATTAATTTTATCCTGGATAATTAAATCCAATTTAATTACCTCAATTTTCTCCCTTGTCCTAATAGCTGGAATTTGTTTCTATAGGAAAGATCCATGAACCTTTTCATGGATAGTGTGTCTTCTCTGCGGATACTTGGAGATAGGGTCAAGATAATTATATTACCCATGTATAGCAAGGTTTGAAAAAACGAAAGGCGGAACGAGGCGGTCTCCTTGGAATCGAGGCGAGGCGTAGCCTCGAGGCGGTCGAGGCGTAAGCCTCAGTTTATATAGAAAAATATGTATAAAACTACAATTAGATATATCTCTATGTAATTATATGTTCTCTACCCAATATATAATAATTTACACTACAAGATATGATGAAATAATAAAGATAAGAACCCCAAAATAGAAGAGAGAACAACATCTATACATTTCTACAATTTTTCATCCAATCAAAGAGGAATTCATTGACTATAGATATTATGAAAGAATTAAATAATACATATGTGTTTATGAAATATTGTTTTAATTAAAAGTATGACTAATACATCGAAGAAGATTATTTTATGTGTCTAACATATAATATATGATCGCACGAGAAACCATGAATCATATCCATTTCGAGCAAATCTTTGAAATATTTTTGTAATTAAAAGTTCGATTAAATATATGTCGAAGAAATTTATGTTGTGTCTAATATATAATATAAGGCAACATGAGAAACCGTGAACCTTATCCATTTTGTTTTGCTTGATATATTGCAAATCTTGTTAAGTTACCATTATTGTTTAATTTAATATTCATGAATTCATTCATTAAGAGTGAAATAGTAAGAATTTGCCAAAATAGTTGGATACATTAATCGTAAATATCAAGTTATGGGCATGAAATAAACATCATATTTAGGCATTCATCTTATATAATCATTATCCTAAATAAACATATATTTATAAGCTTCTCAAACTACTAAATAAACCATTAAAATAATAAAAAAATACTTCAAAAAAAGCAAAAACGCCTCACGAAGCGCCTCGACCGCCTCGAGGCGTTCCGCCTCGAGGCTACGCCTCGACCACTCGAGGCGCACGCCTCACAGGACTGGTCTGAGGCGTAAGCCTCGAGGCTAAAAGGGACCGCCTCGCCTCGAGGCGTACGCCTCGACCGCCTCGAGGCTAGCCTTTTAAAACAATGATGTATAGTGACTTGGATATTGAGATATAATCTCATATCCAGCTATAGAAGATCTCTCAGTGTTGTCTGATCATATCAGACAATATATCATATCTTCTCATTGCATCTGAATCCAATTCAGAATAATGTCCAACATTTGGACTAAGATAAAATAAATAATTCACTAAGCGGAGTCACAGAAATCCAAACATGTTGTAACACTCCCTTAAAATGGAAGTGTCATGGTATGCAATTAATTTAAGATCACATCACCCTCGAGTATTCTTAATACATGTACATCCTGCATACTAGAATATTGCGATTAAACCTGAAATTCTGATCTCATTTGAATTGTTTTCTTCAGAGTTTTATCATTAAGTTTCTCATTTGATCATTGGCAGTTGGTATCGATCATATGCTTTCCAAAAGCATATACCATACCTTCAAATCGTGTCATGTTTCCAAAACAAGATGGTCATCAATGGAATTTGATTTACCCTAATATCTCGTGAGTGAGCACATGTCTTCCGATTCAATAGTGATCACGTATGATCCCTTTGAAAGATTGTATCACTCATATACTTTCATATGCACACCAGCGTGCTGGTATATAGATATTGATTAGGTCATCAACCTAATGGTTTGCCAAATGTACATACTCAGACATATAGTGACACATTTGTCTCTGGTCAGAGGATATATGTCTATATCATGACAGCATACTACATAGGAGTTTATTATCTCGATTTCGCTAACTCGACTCTTTGGCTTAATTCATCCAACACCTCGAATCCCTATTGCTATGAAGAGGACATGCATCAAAAGTCGGTTGGATGTCAGCCTTTAGAGTAAAGATTGTCATCTCCTTCTCAAACTGGAGATCCTTTTTTGATAATTAATTGACGATGTCGTTGAGTCCTCAATCTAACTCTTTAGATATTCAACTCGGCACCAGCCTTTATGGTCCAACAATTGGATTAACGATTGTATGATCTCAAGACAGCCAAGGTACATAACCATGTTTGTTCAGAGGGATCCAATAAGTGTATGTATATTATACACTCAAAAAGGGAGTGAACAACCAATAACTTTGTTGATAATTAATTTACAATAACATTTATTGTAGAAATGGTTCGTTAGGGACTCACGTATTTAACACTTACTATAGCCCCACTTATAGATCAGAGTCTCACTTATACATGATGTGAAACTAAACAACACAACAAGGTAATTGGATCTTGGAGAGATCCAATTAGCCATCTATTACATACTCTATGATTGAGGATTTTCTCTTCAGGCAAAAGGACTTAGGCCTGGAGCTGGAGGAGTAGGCCATACCCTAGCAGCACCGAGCATCGGGGTTGTCGTTGGAGATGTTGGGGGAGTGCCACTGGTGTATGAACACGTTGGGGATCTCCACGGTGGTAAGGAGAGTTCTAGGAAGGTGCATCCTTGCACAACGAGTTTTCTACCCTCGCATGGGACCTATGGGGGGCTGTTGGATTTCCATGTGAAGATGGGAATTGATTTCTTAATGACAAATGTTGATGTCAACATGAAAGACCCGCTCGAAGATGTAGATGTAGGCGATGAGGCAAAGGGTTGGAAGTAGCTCAGGTTGTATTCACGAAATACAAAGGCCCCAACGATGGATTTTTTTCTACTTTTATTGTGGGAGGGGGTGCATGGCCAGGGCATGTGTGCTCAAAGAGGACATATGTTTCCGATGTGGTTTGGCAGACCATAAGCTTCGCGATTGGCCAATACATAACAAGTGGAAGATGCCCTCAGAATGGCCTGAGAGGGAAGTTAACTGCAGAGGTGATATCGTTGCGACTTTGCAGTGACTTATTACTTGTAGGGATGTGGGTTCTTCTCCGTTAGATGGCTTCATAATTGTTGAAGGATCGAGGAGTGATCTGAACATCTTGAAGGCGATTATTACTTGGGTTCGGGATGATGGTGTGGATGTTGGGTGGTTTCCCAACTATTTGTTTAGTTTATGAGGTTTTTCAGGTAAAGGAGTGGATTATGTTCTGGCGAAAGATCTGGAAGGGGCCTCATCGTCGATATTGTGGTGATGGCCAAGGCCCTTGGACAGTGACTCCATCCGTCCTTCACGATGGAAAGCTAGGATCTCTTATTTTCCTTTGTGTTGTAGATATTTGTCTACGTCTAAAGGGGCGATGTCCTCACTTTAGATGGTGGTGGAGATCATGAATAGTGGCATGCATCTAAGGGACGATATGGATGTGGTGGCGCTAGTGGAAGGAGGTGTCTTTTATTCCCCAAGACAACTGGAACCCTAGAAGTGCGATTCGGACACTCTGTGGCACCATTTTGGGTTATCCCTAAGGCAAATGATGGTTTGGGAAAGACAACAGACTCGACTGGGGATATGACTGCAGCTTGTGGGAGTGAGTACTCACATAAGTAGTCATATACTTTTAATATTGAGATTTTAAAGAAGTTTTAAGGTGCTCTTCCTTTGTTGTGATCACCCTTTTTCCTTTCAAAAAAATAAAAACCGTTGCATACAAACCAGCACGATTAGAATTTAGGTGCTCGCACCGTCTTTCAATATTACTGACACCAAAGATCATGTGGTTGTTCGCTCATCAATCAACGTCCCAATCTCCTCCTGAATCGGTAATGCCTCCATCTCCATTAAATGTGCTCTGTGTTTCGAAGTTGGTGCCACTTCCGTCGAACATCCACCATCATTGACGACCATCGATAACCAAATCAGCACCGAACTCCGCCCCAATGGCAAATCTCCCTCATTCAATACCATTGTTCTCATGTCATCACCAACATCCAGGCCCGAGATCAGTACTTCCATGACCACACCAATCAGTACCGGCATCTTCATCGATTCCAAGTCTCGACACTATAGCGGAACCCTCGAAAGATTACCTCCCTACCTCTCCAAACATGATGAACCATCAAACGTTCTCGAGTGTTGCCAGATCACGGACTTCAGCACGACCACAAAAGCACCTTTAATCACCCCCGAGATCACATCATCGGAGAGCCACCATATGCACATCAAACCACCACTCAACTAAACTATGCCCCCATAAACGCCCTCTTATTTGACACAACCAATCCACTCGCGAACACGCCATGGCTCTGCATCAGGGCCCTCACCAATGATCACTCCGTCAACTGCTCTTACACCACCTTCACGATTGATGACACCAACCAGCAAATTCGTGAATTCTACATTCGACAAAGGTGACTTTATTGCACCTCCCTTCTCTTGGCCTCATTTTTTCTCCCAGATCCTACGTGCGTAATAATCCTCCCTGTGACGGCCCTATTAGTAGCATCAAAACAAAGCAAAGTCTTCATCAGATAGGTGGTTTCACACCTATGTATGAAGCACTAAGAAGATGGCAAGGGCTTCCTTGAACTTCGTTGATTCATGCGTCTTGGAGATTGTCAATCATCTTGCTCCTTCTCCACTAGATGGACTATGTCAACCGAAACATCCATCGCACCATCAAATATCTCCTCATCTTCGTCAAAAATCCTCCTATCTTCCACCTCAAGCATGCAATCTAAAACAGCAGGCCTCCCTTTCCTCTTTCCCCCACCCTTCGGTTGACAGTTGACGGAAGCATGGCTAGCCTCCCTTTCCCTTGCTCCAGACCCCTCTCCCTCTCGTTCCATCACTCTTGTCAAATAAAAAAAGATATTGCATAAAAAAGATCCACCCTCTAAATCTCTGATTGCGGAAATCTTGAATTACATATATCGTATCCATTAGATCAACTTTATCATTTTCTTGAAAAGTAGCCTACCATTAGGGAAAGTGTTACCATGATTAAATCCAAGTTTCAAAATGTTACATTTTCGCCTGTCCTTTTTTTTGTATTTAACCTAAACTTAGGGTTTTTTTGCAAGTTACCCTTCTCAGGATCAATAATAAATTTTAACTCATATAAAACTATCGCATTTAACGATATCTGCCACATTTGTATCCGTAGACTCTCAAACTTTCTTCGTGGACTTAGGATTATTCACCAAACTCCTCGTGAACCTCTCAACAAAATCAGTTTGTTAAAAGAACATTTTCGTATTGATGTGGCCTAGACACTTTTGATGCATGGGACACGGTCTAAGTTTACAAAGTGATGTTCTCACTACTTGCTACATCATTAAACATATATCAATTTTCAATATTTGAAGAGCAACCCCTCCTCCCTTGTATTTTCCCAGAATAATATCTTTTCAGACTCTCCAAAAGTGTTTGGATGTATTGCTTTAATTCATAAATTGTCTCATGGGGACAAAAGCTTTCGCTACAAGTTATCAGCAATATTTCTTGGAGTACTCACTCATAAGGGATATAGATGCTATGACGGTAGCGTGTACCGTGACAAATCATGATTGGTAACTAAAGGGTACATAAAAATGTATTGTGTCGATTATTACAACATGTTCTCTTGTGTGTTCAGAATTTCCATAGTCTCCTTGTCGATGTTATTAACAAGGACTGACATGTGCTTCAACATGATGTAAAGAATGCATTTATGCATGATCGCTTATATAAGGAGGTTTATACGCAATAGCCACCAGGGTTCATTGCTGAGGGAGAGTATCTGAAGGTTCGCAGGTTAAACAAAGCCATTTATGCCATTGAGTAGAGTATGTGGGCCTAGTTACAAAAGCTTTCAAAGATGATAAAAGGTGAGCGCTTTATTGGCTCTACCTCGGAATACTCTCGTTCTTGTAGAATATTGTCCAAGGCCATGTTGTGTTTATAATTTACTGATGATATCAACATTACACATGATGAACTTCGAAGATATATATGGCTAAAGCCTTTCTTGGGAAGCACATTATTACTAAGATAGAGTTTGCAAGGAATCACAAGGGTACTTCGCATGTCTCCTGCAAGAAACAAGGATATTGAGATCTCATCCATCTATGAACCTATAGAACTCAACATTCATCTTCATGATGACACCCAAAAGGATGTCAATCTTAAATAGTATAGAAGGCTTGTTGGGAAGTTTATGTATGTCATTGTGACTCACGCGAACATTGCTCCTAGTGGTTACAAAAGTTAGCCAGTGCATAGGTTACCCTAGACAAGCCCATTGTGATGTTGCTATGATGATACCGGTATTTCAAATTTGTGAAATTTCGGTGAAATTTTGCCGAAATTTCGATTTCGATACTCGACTGAAACCGAAATCGGAACTCGATATGGACCCTTCCTTCACAAATCTAGGCTGATTTTGGCGAAATTTTGTCCAAATTTCGACGAAATTTCGAAATTGTTTCGCTTTTTCAACATCTCGAAACGAAATCAAAATCAAGATTTGAAACATTGGATGACACTATCAATACTGCATCGGGCAACTCTTCCTTAGCAAAATACCCTTAGATGTCACAATTTATGTAGATACACTATACAAAACCACTACATGCTTATGTACTTAAATTGACGGGAGCTTTGGCACATGCACACTAGGGATTGGTCGTTATAGCCATATCTAGTGTGATAATTGGATACAGAGCCATGGCTCAAGCTACCATAGATGCTATATGGGTCACAACTGGTGTAGTCGATCTTCTCTTAAGGTGCCTCTACCCATGCAACTTAAATGGGATAACCATGTTTCGTCATTCACAGGTAACAGTACATATTTCTACCAACGAACTAAAAATATGGAGGTTGATTCCCCATACACTAAACATGATAAAGAAGGCTACATAGCTATAAATTATGCTCATTTTTTAGAGCATAGACACATTACCCAAACCATTATCAGGAGTGACTTTTGAAAGATGTAGTTCCAAACTGGGCATGGTAGATCTATTGGCTCCAGCTTAAGGTGAAGGCTTTGGGTTTTCTTTTTTTGCCATGTCTATTCTTGGCATGTCTATTTTGTCGTATATTTTCCATAGCATCTTCCTCTATAAAGAGACTTGGGTTTTTAGTGAATAAATTCATCAATTTTCAACAGATGGTAACACCCATCCACTAAGATACACGTGGGAAGAGTTGCAAGTAGTGATGACTCAATCACCATCCTTCTTTGTTCAAAGACTGTACAAGAACTATTATTACTGAAGAAACAGGGGCAGATAATGATATGCTAGAGTGACTAATTACTGCAGAGAGAAATGCTAGACCAGCTAATTAGTTCATCTGTTTATCTAAACGAATGTAACAAATGGCAAGTCTGCACATCTTTTTGAATGAAGATGTATCAGCAGTGTAAATAAAAAAGTCATTTTTATAGAAGAAATTGACAGGATAAAGTTATTAGACAATCAACACAATAAAAAAGTCATTCTCTGTAATTTGGAAAAAAAACAGGTAGGTTGCATATTCTCTTGCAGAAATTTAGGTAAGATATTCTGCAGCAGGGTTTTGCTTGGATAAGGATCGAGTGTATACAGTAGATTTTGTGCGAATGAACATGTCAAATACAACATTAAAAAGTATACTTCCGAAGAGTGAGAAGGTAAAAGCTACCAGACTTGAACAAAATCAATTCTGTAAATGCAAAGAAAACTCCATTGAGAGAATCACAACAAGGTACAGTAACCGATGCAAACCATCCTGGCAGCTCGCATCTCCATCTGGAATGCTTCTTGGGAGTTCCTGACCGGCTGATCACTCACCTGGTCAAATAAGAAGACTCAAGTTGATTACATATTGAACAGGAGTTTTAATTTTAGAGCATTTTGACAAATTTGTTTTCTAGTAGCGAATTTTGCAACGCAAATTTGGCACTGTTTTTCACAGACACGAAAAAGAATGTTCGGCTACAAAAAACCATCACTGCAAACTGTTAGGACTTAGGCCAATTTAAATGCTAAAGCAAATGAATGCCCAAATTACTGTTTTTTAGTGCACAGATAATACTTCAAAGATAACCATAAAGGATCCCAATCAGAAATGACAGCAAAATCTATCAATATCTAAACTAAGTACACAAATTGCAACGAATCAATCAGTCTGAACTCCTGCCATGATCTAGAGGTTGCATTATTTCAAAACCCGTATTTCTCGAGAAGAATTCCATGGAAGCACTTTGCATTAACGTCACCTCAGAACGCGATGGGGAAACGGACCTTGGCTACATGGACCAATAGGCTGAAGTCGTCCACAATGTGTGCGACGTCCGTGTCGAGCCTCTGCAGCAGCGCCTTCTGCTTCTGAGCCGCCGCGGCCGCCGCGGAAGCGGTCGGGCGCCCGCCGCCAGCACCAGTCGCCCCGACCTTGCTCATACTCGGAACTCTGGTGTGGTTTGCTCGCGGGTTTGGGTTTGTGGGGTTGGTTTGTCTGTTTGCTTGCTTGCCTACTGCGGCGAGAGGAGGCGATGGGGATCGGGATGTGGGAGATGGAGGTAATAACACAATCGAAAAATCGTTTGAGAAAGTAAAATTCTTGCATACATCCTTAACATATATAAAGCTTGCCTTACACATTCAGGGTTCTACATTTTATGGGTCCCAGCCAAGAGAAAAAAATTAATAAGATTAAATTATTTCGAGTGTATTTATCATAAATATTCATTTTTTTGGGAATAATCCACCATTTTAGCATTGAATTGTTCACCGGAAATTTAAAAGTCTACTTTACTTTTCAGTGAGTTGTTTCACCGAAAATTCGATTCTCTACAAAGTTCCACTAAGACATATCTTTGTATTCCTAAACTAAAAATTAGATCACATGTAAAGTCGGGCCCTTAAAGTTAATAGACCTTGGGCAATTGCACTTCAAAACTATGCTTGGAGTCGACGCTGCTCTTATTAGCAATGTCCAGATGACATTCATTTTATTCCAGCGACACTCTGGGTGCGTTTTTTCAATGTGTGTATTAATCCTGACTATGCTTATGTTTATCTTTTTTCTTCTTGCTCCTCAAGCCATTCCTCTGAAGCTGTCAACCTCTCACTTTTCGACGATTTTAGACGTCAAGGTTTATATGAAGGATCAAGGTTATATCTCTCTACTTGTCGAGATTTCTCGATGTTGTATATTTCTTTTTGCTAGATGCTATGTCTTGGTTGTCTGCAGCTTTTGTATGCTTTGTCGAGATTTCTTGAGGTTACATCTTTCTTTCTGTTGAAGGGTACATCGCGATTGTATACAACCTTTGTATGGTCGTATCTTTTCATCACTATCTTTATGTCTCACGTTTCGATTACATTGTTTGGTATAATCAGGCCTTCCTATTATACTGCCCCATTAATACCATGTTCATATTTATTCATTCCCAACATGTATACCAGGTGCTTATTAACATCTCTCTTGGAAGCATATGTATGTTCAAAATGCTATAAGAATTTGTGATTTCGTTAAGGCGAAACATCTTCCAGATCATAATAGAAAACGTGCTTTGAATTCTCCATGTTTTCCATACATTCCTTTAATATATTTTACGATAGTTACATCACTAAAGATTCAAATAACACTTGGATATACTATATCAGAGAAAACGAGGATATTATAAGCTAAGGTTATCCATTCATTCTCTTATTGTAAATATGGAAATTGATTTGTCACTATTGATCCAAATAATACCAGATACTTTAATATATTTTTAATTCCCTGCATTCTCCTATTCATTTTGTTGTTGATTTTTTAGTACTTTGAGAAATGGTTGCAGTTATGAGTTGGAATTAATTCGCACATTATCATAAAGTTGAACTTTTAACTTGAATGGTTTACTTAAGCTGAATTTCAAGATGTGTAGTAAAATAAGAACAAGGTCTCTTTCTTTCATGCATATGTTGGAAACTATTACGATGACTTCAGTATTTATTATCCTAAAAATGCTTTATGTTAATTTTTCGATTTTATGTTGTAGTTGGATAATCATGATCAATAAATAATTAACCACACAAATAAATTAATCGAGTTAACGTGAATGTGTGGTTTTGTGTTTATTTAACTTGGACAAGCCTCAAGGTCGACTCAAGAAGGCAAAGGAACAACTTAGATTTCAAATTATCCATTCAAGAGAGTTTTTTTTTGTATTTTTTGATGAAATGTGAAATGTGAATGCAGCATGAATGAATTGATCTCTTAAGAAAAACAAGAAACTTAGACAAGGTGAATTTATATGTAAACTAATTCAATGATGCATGCAAAGAGTATTTTTGTGGATTTTTTTAGGTTAAAATGCAACAATGAAAACTGAAGTCTTTTTAGGGATTTTTATGCAAATGTGTAAGTAAACAGAATGCAAAAATTACGAAACTTGGACAAAAGCTTAAATATAATGAAATTAAGCTACTGTGGTTTTTCGGAATTTTTGGATGCACAATGAGTTTTCTAGAAACTAAATATGTGAATTGTGTGATTTTGAGGAAATTAATTTTAATAAATACCAAACACAAATATTATTCATAGATGAAATAATCCTAGATAGGTCTATATGAGAGGTATACAAAACAGCTTTTACTTCCTTAAAATATCAAGTGTACAGTCAATTAAAAATCAATTACTCAGATCACAAAATAATTTATTATGACCTAGATATGCATGCAAATGAGATGATTTTTGGGCATAAATTAGAACAATATTAATTTTGTCCAACGTGAATTTTCGGGAATTTGGGGAGCAATTAATAATTTATTGGCAACTACAGAACATGAAACAAGTAAAATATGCACATTTACACCATAAATATTAATAAAGCAAGCAATGCTCACAAAATTACATTAATCCTCCACAATGATAAAAGAATTAATTATTCTAAAAGTGCAACTTTTGGAATTAAAATATAATGCGAAATGATTGTTCAAATTAAGACACAAATTGAGGGTTCTAAATATAATACAAAAATAGAATTAAATAAAGAAAAGATGTTCATGGGGACTAAAAGGTAATTACCCGGCCTCGGGGGATCTTCATGCAAACTTCCAGCCAAGTTCGAGGGCAGCAGAGGCGCGGTGGATGTGCTGCTCTGGTCGAGGACGTGGCTAAAGCGAAGTCATCGTTAAATGATGTTGGAGGAGATGATTGGGGCCAATGCTAGGGTGGAGTTGTAGTCATCGATGATGCAGATCGATGTGGTTGTGCGACAAGCAGCTTGTGGGCGGTGAGGCGACTGAAGGTGAAGCATCGATGGTGGAGCTCAACAGTCAGTGAATAGTGAGCGGATAGGGTGAGCACGATGGTACGACTGTCGATGAGAGGGGGGAGTGCAAAGACCGATGTGATGAGTGTCGATTGATGAAGATGAAAAAGAAGGGCGAGGGTGGTGTTGCGGTGCTCTGCGATGGTGAAGCGAAGGTGTGGTCAGCTGGAGTAATGGATCGGTGAAGTTTGTGCTGGAGAGGGAGAAGGTGGTGAAGCGACAGAGGGAGTCGAAGATGAAAAAGAAAAGAATATCAAATAAAGAAGAAGGAGGAAGAGATGATAGTTACCTGATGAGTCTCGTCGGATTCACGAGAGCTCGATGGAACTACTCTCTAATCTTAAGCCTCAAGAAGACCTGACAATGAGTCCACTCCCTCTAATGGGAAGGATGATCTCCTTTGTATTTTCACTCCTTATTTGATTGATTTAATTTGGTATTAATATATATTTGATTTATCAAATATATTTAATCAAAATTAAATCACAAGTTGTTGGCTTTTACCAACAACAATCTTAACCATTGGATTGATATAAATCAATCTCATCCATTGATTTTATATGTCCCATGGATTGAGATCCATGGATCCCAAAACCTTATAAATAGAGAGGCATACCATGCTCTCTATTTACATGCCATTGTAACACACTTCTCTCTCTCTCTCTCTCTCTCTCTCTCTCTCTCTCTCCATACTCGACAGCCCTCTCTCCCTCTCTTCTTGGTGGTCGTCCGCCATACCTTGGTGGGGAGACTCGTCAACGCCCACGCCACCGCGCTGCCGCTTCGACGCTCTGCGGTTCTCCGTCTACTTGGAGTGCTTCACTCACGAAGGAGACGTTAGATCTCGTGCGACGAGATCAGGAGCAACCGTGCTTGGATCATCTTCTTGGATTGCGAGGACACCGCGACTCATCCCCGCGCTCGCAAGCCGTTACTCCGACGATCGGACTTGAGACAGGAGGTCTCTTCTCTTAGAGACTTGATCAACCACGCTTCAAGAGGTATTGCATTATACTTGTTGTGGTTATAGATGAAACGATCTGAGAATGGTTCTCGGATCACGTGGTTTCATCGAATAATTTTTTTTAAATTCCGCTGCACCGAACAACTAGTGCGACTAGTCGTTCTTCGTCGTATCCGATACGATGATCACGCTTCCGTGATGCGCTTGAGGATTTCTCCATATCCTTCAACTAGAACTGTTCGAGCTTCTACTCGTTATCCAGTGGAGGACTTTGTTGGTTATACCAATATGAGTTCAAGATATAAATGCTTTATTACCTCTCTAGATGCTCATCATGTTCCCAAAAATTTTGATGAAGCCAAAAAGGATCCGAAATGGATTAATGCTATGATGCTGAACAACTTCCTAGAAGAGGAGTTGCAGCAAGGAGACCCGACTCCTGGGATCTCTCCGCGGTGGTTAGCTAGGACCATCGTCATCTCCCCTTGCTCTCCGATGTTTGTCACATGTGAAAAACACAGTTCTGGTAGTTTTGCTCACTCGATTGGTGGATGAACAATGCTCGCGGAGTCGATGGCCCTTTATGGGTAGTTTAAGAAGGGCGAAAGGTGCAGTGAGAGGCGGTTATGAAGTAAAGAGGGAGTCAGCGTGGCAGGGCCGGGTCAATTAGTGATGGAGAAGGAGGTGAAGCGCTGCCATAGAAGGCACGCAACCGTTGTGTGCGGGAGAAGGGGGGGGGGGGGCGTGGCGCACTAAGAAGCACCCATGTGATGGCTAAAATAATAATAATAAATAAATAAATAAAATTCTAAAGAGGTGACACATGGCGGCTCTAGGAGATGCCACGTGTCGCTCGTAGAAAATTCAAAAAATAAATCAAAAGAAAAGTAAAAAGAAATAGAAAATGAGGTCAAATGAAAATTTGGTCTGCATGAAAGTCGTCCATCTTGACAAGATCTACAAAATTCATGAAGGACCAAAAATCAAAAGAAGCCACTCGTACAAAACATATTTTTCAGTGGTATTCTACAAATATAAAATATCGTATTTTTTATATTTTGCAATTTTTGTAGTTTTTTAATAAGTTAAAGGAAAAATGAAATTAGATAACATAAAAAATAATTATTTACATCTTAATATAATTTTTTAGGTATTTTTAATAAATTACGAAAACAAGGAAATAAAATAAGGGGACATATATACATACTATACAAACTTAGAGAGATTTATTATCTTTGATTTTTACTTTGTTTTTGGTTTTGATTTTTACAAATTTATTAAATCATAAATCAAATAAAATAAATGAAAAAGAAATATATCAAAAATAGTTAATCTGTACATAAAATAATATGGTTAAAATCAGACAATATGTTACAATGAGGTCTCAAAATTCAAGTTTCACATCTGAATTCCGATTCTTTTGAATTAAATCTTATTTTATAGATAATTGAATGTGCATTAATTTAAAAGTGAGCAGGAGTTCATAGGAGACTATAAGAGAGAGTTATTGGCATTAACAACTTTTGATCTCAGAACTAGAGTTTAGGTTTTATTGGGCAAATGTACAATGTATTATTTTTGATATTTTTCATTTATTAATGTTAGTAATATGTACACTATAAAGTTGATTATTTAATTAGATTTTAGTGAAAATTATTTAAAATAAGGGAAGTTATGTGTGATGTTGTGCAAGGATTTTTGGGCTTCTTATTAAAATGCAATTATGCATGCTAAAATGTGGATCTTATTTACACGTGCATGAGTGCTAGAAATGCAATTTAAATGATTAAATGCAAGTAATGACTTGGGAACAAAGCTATATTTTCATCTTTTAGAATGATGAATCACATATTCATCAGCTATTCACATATACATTCGAAATTTTTTTCACTTTTGCCATCATGTGCAACGATCGATGTACCAACTAGTTAATGCAATAGGGAGTTGTTATCAAAATTATAAATTTATATTGGTTAATATGTTAGGAAAAATATTGTAAGATATCTTCATATTTAAAAACTATTTTGTTTGTACGGTGCACATCCTTGACCTTTACCTGTAATCGGCATACTCACGCTTCGCAGTGATGAAGAAAGATGAGTTGATTGATATTAATAGATGGAATTGCACCTATAATTTTGTATTTTTGTTGATTCTTTCTTTCATCAATATATGCGTAAGAAGATATATCCCATATGACAACCGTAAGTAGTACAAAAGAGACCTAACCTTGCATTTAAAGAACATTGGTAAGAAATAAATTGTCTGCCTAAGTTATATATAAGGACTATATTCCACTTACATGTGTCATATACATGTATTATGTTATTTTTAGTAAGCTAATTGTTGTTGAAAGTTAATATGATTAAATGGCAGTCGATAAGAAAAAAATATGCTTGCAAGAAGATGGTAACAAATGAGATCTATTTGATACTTCCATTTTAAAATCTATTGGTCCTTTCTTTAGTGGAGTCATTCATCTGCATCGTTTGATAATCTAGGAGGCTTTTGCACATCATGTTTGATACTTTTCAATTAAAATGTTAGTTGAATTTAAGGTTCATCTTTGTCGAAATTCAAAAAATGTAATTCCTTAAGTAATAACAATCATATAGTCTGAACTTATTAGATATACTTGTCATCATGCAACAATATTTACAAATACACATGTAATCATCGTACCGACAAAGTTTTGGTAAGAAAACGTGTTCATGTGTCACTACAAAAAACAAACGGCGAACACGAAGCAGTGAGGGATGGGTGAGCACACGTGGTCGCCTGCATGTGGGTAAGCACTCAGTCAACACTTGTGCTCTCCTGTCCGTTCGACTGCTCGAATTTCGTAACATTTTGTAGGTGGTGTCTCCTAAATTATATGGAAGAGCATGTGTACTCGCCCATGTTGTTCTCACCCCACTTGAATTTCAATCGAGCAACATGTAGCACGATAACTTTTGTGGGTGTGCATATGGGCGAGTACGGGAGAGCACATAATGTTCTCGCCCACGTGTGTAAACAAAACGATCGAGGCCCTTTCTTGCTCATTCGGCATGCAATAAACCCCCAAATACCTTCATCCGGCAACCTGTCCTCCTCGCGCCCATTCGACTGCGCATCCACCCTCCTTTCGGCATTTCGCTTCATCCTTTCTATTTTTTCAACATTATGCTATATATCATGTTTCTATTCGTGTTTTAGGATTTGTGGATTTGATTAAATAGTTGTATTCATTTATGTTTTTAATGGTTGAAGGTGTTGTTTATGTATAAGATGTGGTAGTTTGTTATGTATTTGTTCTTAGTTTTGATGATGGTTGTCTAGTATAGATGGAACTCTACATGCATGAAATAAGTAAGATGAAATGTCACAACTAGTAGCATGACTAAATGTGTATAATAAAGTCGAATACTAAATATCCTTATCACTTTACGCTTGTTAGAATACGTGTTGATGATTTATAATGATTAAACTTAAAATAAAGGAATATCATGCCATTATTGTGTATTATTGTGCTTAAATAATATGAGGTATAACTTGTTAATATGATCACATAACTTGTACAATGATAACATAGAATGTGAATAATGTTATACTCGATTTGGACTACATTATTTACTAATGTTCAATTCAAATTAGTTTACTTGAAAACTCTTTATTGTGTATCTATGTATGTTTCTATGCACATATGCATCCTCATATAGTGTGCAAATATTGGGGAGAGAGAGAGAGAGGGAGAGAGAGTGGGATAGTGTGTGTGGAAGAGATATATATGACGAGAGGGGTGTACATATGCATTGAAGGGAGTGACTGATGGGGGAGTGTGTTATACATGTAATTAAATTAATATTAAAAACAACTTGATTTTGTCTCAAAGATTTTGATATACTTTATACTATCAAAATTATACACTGCAATGAGTTCATATTATCTAAAATATATTCATTATGTATTTATAACTAGTGAAAATAAATGATGAAATTTATTTATATTAAATATTTTATTTAAAATCATGTTAATTTATTGCAATTTCAAACTATTACATCATATATATTTTGGACCCAATGATCCAAAATGGAATAAAACAAAAGAAAATCCCTTGCATATTTACGTGGCCTTAAATAATATAAAAAATCAATTATAAGTAATTCATGTAAATATGCGTATCAAATTTTTTTAAACATAATAAATTCCATGTGAAATTTTAAAAAAGAAGAAAAATTATTCAATTTAATTATTCTATATAAAGAATTTAGTTGCACTATAAATTTATACAATGCCACTAATTCCAAAAATAACTAAAAAGGTTTTAAATATAAGTAAATGACACTAATATACTAGGAATATAATTTATTATTTATTTTAAAGAAATCAATTAAATTGATATAAGTAATAGAGGTCATTATTAAATTTTAATAAAACAAATGGATATTTTCCATTATATAATTTTACAATACTACTAATTCATGTCAAAAATGACTAAATAACTAAAAATAATGGATGGCAACTCAGAGTGGTTCGAGGTGCGTATTCTCACATTGTTATGGGCAAGCTGTTATTTTTCCATGATGTCTTTTGGATCTTATATCTATCTATGTGAAGAAGAAATCGTGTAAGGAAAAAGAACGCAATGTCTACATACAGTACTTTGAACTTGGAGTACTTTGAACTTGGAACACACATAAAGAAATCTTGTAGCCCAGTGAGTGAGTGAGTGAGTAGTGTTTGTGTGTATAATTTTTGTTATAATTGCAAGTTAGAAATTAGTCGATGTGCTTCGGTAGTGAATTATTTTTATTTTCTTAGATCAATAAAGAAAATGGAGAAAATGAGAGATATAAATTTGAAAACCGTTCATCCAATTAATTCCAAGTACATGATTAAGAACACGTTACTAGTTTATTTTCTAAACACATTTGTTCTTTAGATGTGGATTTGGGACTGTGGGAGCCTGGAGTTTCATGTTCTTAGTGAGGCATTTGACATTAGATTGTAGAGAAAATCGGACTAAAGAATGAATATGTTTCTTTCGTAAAATGAACATGGATCAATTAACAAGGTAAAAGTGTCCTGACTAATTACTTCATGGTGTGTTTTGTGTTGATTACATTGGCTTGAACATATCTAATGACATGCAAGTTCACTTTCCATTGCCTTTTATCGGTCTCATAATGGTAAGATTGGTCGAGTAATATGGTGTGAATTGTGGAAGCACAAACAAACACGACCAATCACGCAAGCACGAAGGCACGAATTTACAAGGTTCACATGTGATTGGGTTACGTCCTCAGACGACGACGATCAGTTTTCACTATGTATAGAAAGAAGAATACAGAGGATACAGAGAGTCCTAACCCTATAAAATTTATATACTACTCTCGTAAAAAATGGATCCCAGACTCAGATTGGTGTTAGAGGTGGGCATCAGACTGTTCTTTAACATGCATCAGATGGATGGAATTCAAGACATATCAGCATAATAATTTTCTTATTTTTTAAATGGTCAATCGAGATATAATGAAATGATTGCTGCCCCTGAAAACCAAGATAAAATGGCATTTGTCTTCACTTGTAAATTTAATTGAAAGCCTTTTGGATTTTTAAAGACTAATGCATTTCAAAGGTATACGATTGCTATCTTTCCAAACAAGGTGGGTGTTTTTTTATAGCTTTCATAGACGACAAGTACTAGTACTTATCGCAAATCTATCGGGAGATATAATGCACAAGCACGAGCAATTCAAATTCTACTTTATTTGAAGTTTAAATAAGTCGATTGTATTTTCTACATGATCTATTCAACTTATGACTCAACTTAAAAGATAACTAATTGTACTAAATTGATTACAACACGGATCACTGCGTGAACCCAATGGCCGTTGGTTCTCCAACAAGGACAAGGATCCTCTGCTGTAATAGAAATTACACCAGATGTGATGTAATTCTTCGTATCTGTTTCGATTTTCAAAATCTAACCTTATGGATTATATCTTAGACTAATGTCCCACATATACTCCAAATTTCACTCAAATATGAAGGTATTTTCTATTTTGTCTTAGTGATCAAAGCTCGATTCTTTTTGAAATGGGATTTACGTGGCGTAGATGTTGATAGGACCATTGATCACTAAGATAAAATAACAGATGCCCTTGAATTCGAGCGAAATTTGGAAGATATATGGAACATTAGTCAAAGATATAGTCCATAAGGTTGGATTTTGAACATCAAAACCGCAAAAAAAGAATTTGGAATTACAACACCTCTGTTGTAATTCCCATTATTGTAAGTGTAATCAAATCAAAATTTGGTTCCTTTGAGACTGAACAATGTGAACTTGATTATTCAACCTATGTCTCGCTCGAAAATGGAATTATTTGAATCGAACTAGAGTAATTGACATACTGAATTATCGGGATCGATTTCAAAAATACTACTCCAGAGTTGTGTTTAAAATTTTGGAAGTTTGGTTTGATTTGAGTATCTAGCTATTGACGACGATCTATATATTCCATCTTTGGAGAGAAAGGGTGACCCAAGCGCTAAATAAATCAACTCATACGAAAGAGTAAGTCAAAGAATGGAATCGAGCTTTTCTTGATATAGACGTGGTTGATCGTTGAAGTTGCGTTGAATTAGAGTTCAGACTAGTAAGAGATCTTGGTCATCTCGAAGCTCTCAAAATCATGACTTTAGGACGAGTTGCAGGAGGTGGAGTTTGATAGGGGGACATTGTTGTAGAAGTTGCCAATGAGCTCCGACAATTGCGCACACATGAGCCCACCGATGGTGATTATGGCCAGGCAAGTGTTGGAAAAGGAGACGAGTGATCATTGTGAAGAAAACCTTGCTTTGTCCAAGCATAACAATGAAAAATACAAACTAGCAATCCATGATCAGTTCATGTTGGGACGAGTGGGGGTATGTGATAATAGATTAGGTTATCGCCTCATATCCACATCCATCAGAGTAAGCCTAGGCATCGGCATAAGTCATGATGACCCATTGGATAAATTCCTTATATATATATATAGAGAGAGAGAGATAAGCCAGACACGAAGTTGGATTGTAAGAGGAGAACTGAAAGTTAAAATGTATAAGGGATTTCTCTCCCACAGATCATCTAGGGCTAGTTTAGTTACCAGGTTACTCCCATGGTAACATAATTCAACCTCCTGCATTCCTGTGTTGGAATTGCATCACAAACCAATGTGACATCACATCACATTTCTCATTCCAAAACTCTCTAATCCTCATAACTGTTTAAATGACTACTATTCACATGTGCTTACTCCAATCCAACACAACCCAATTTCCAAACATGCCCCTAGACACTTTTATCGTGCTCCTTATTTAGATGCTCAATTCAACTATTTCAGTCGGACAAAGAACTAATACATCATGTCATCCAAGCGGGTTCCAGAAGCCGAGGAATGATTAGAGTTCCCATATCCTACTTTCCCACATGGGATGGTAGCGTAGAGAAAGGGAGTTGAACTAGTAATTTTGGGAAGCGTTGCGCATCCTACCTAATTTAGAGCTCAAGTCCAACTTAGTCCATTTACTACCGGATCGGGCTTGACCTCTTTCTATGGCATTAGGGTACTTTTCGAAAGTCTCGGTCAATCCATCAAGCCCATGATCTCTTGACCCATGAAATTTAACCCATACATTTACCTCCATTTTTTTATTTCTCGTAAGAAATAATATATATCAAACATATTTGAACCAACATATCGATATTACTAATTTGTGAGAGCGAAGGACATAAAAAAACAGTGTTTAATCAAAATCTTATTTATTAGGGGAGATGGGGGTAACTATAGGTAGTCAATCACTTATAAAATTGATCTTTTTAAAGGGGGAGGGGTTGAACCTTGATCTTTAAAGTGGAGCTGTCACAGGGGTAATTCTCAACTTTGATTTTTTTTGAGATTAACATGTGAGGCATTAGCTTCTCGCAAGCTAACAACCTTATCCTTTTATGTGTAGATGTACACCAGTACGCCGAGTAACCACGCCGCTAGAATACTCAAAAACAAACATAAGGACATAAGAGTAATGGCACTAAACCCTTTTTGTATTATCAAGAGACACACTCTGAGTGTGTGTTTACAAATGAGCTCTACCCCTCCTTATATACACAAGCCGGGGGTATACGAAAGGATACAATTATTACATATACAATGAATGTAAGGACTCTTCATCTTCTACGGAGATCATTCGTCTTTCGAGATGACTCTTCACATACCTTGGCTCTTCATCTTTCGTGCAACCATTCATCTTCTTCAACCGACGCCACATTGCCTGCTCCACCAGCATGCCATGTCGTTTGTCGCATCAGCACGTCATGTCATCACGCAACGACATCAGTGGGCCCCCCACGCTCCTACGCAGGATGTTGTAGCTCAAGTTCTACCAAGTGCCACCGAAAACTTGTGTTGTAGTGAGGGGAACCTGCGATCTTCGACCTTCGTACGTAAACCACATCCTTTGTTGTCCATAAGCTAAGTTGAAGTCTTCCAGAACTTCACTGTGTGGCCACCGAACCATACATGCGTGTAATATCGATATTGCATGTTATTCCCATGCCTCGGAAGTTGGGGGTGTTACATGCCTCCCCCACCTGATTCATTAGGCGTCCTCGACTGATCCTGCGTCTTCAAGAAATCCTCGATGAGGTCCTCGAACTACCACATGATTGTATCATGTTCTCAACTTGCCTCCTCCTTTGGGAGTCCCTTCTATTTGATAAGGAAAAAGATCCTCTAGTTCTTCTTGATCTGGCCCTCTACATGTCTATCAAGAATCTTCTCAACAACCCTCGTATGCTAAACCCGAACGTTAAGAGTGGCACGTTTCAATGCCCTCTCGGTGTTATCTTTTTTGTCCTCATGATACTCCTTCATGAAGCTGACATGGAACATGAGATGTAGCTTCAGCTTCTATGGAAGATGTAATTGATAGACGAGCGGTCTCATACGTCGAACTATCTCAAAGGGTCCATCGTAAAGAGGAATGAGCCTTTTGCATACTAACTTCCTCATAATTTTCTTCCAAATATGGGGCATAAGCTTCAGCAACACCTTCTCCCCAGTCTGGAACTTGACCAGCCTACGACTCTTGTCAACTGCCTTATTCACCCTACGTTAAGCATGAGCCAACATATCCTTCGCTTCCTCCCACCAATCATGCCTCTCCATTGCAAAGCGATGTGTGACGAGGTACTATCCTTAGCTATTCTGCTTAGCCACTTCGTGCAGTGTCATGGGTTGCTTATCCATCACGATCTCTAACAGACTCTAGCATGTGGTAGAGGTCTGTTGTAGGTTGTAGCAGAATTGGGCAGTATCTATTAAGCTCACCTAATTATGTTGATTGGTCGTCACATAATGCCTAAGATACTCTTTCAGCAAGGCATTGATCTGCTCTGTCTGTCCAACCGTCTGTAGGCGGTTGATAGTAGAGAATTTGAGATCGGATCCCAGCATCTCAAATAAGGTCGTCCAAAATTGGCATGTGAGTCGAGCATCGCGATCACTCACGATGTCTAATGGTACGTCTCAGTGCTTCACCGTGTTCTGCAATAACAGCTTTGTTGTGATTTCTGTCGTGCACTCCTGGGGTGTTGGTACGGAGGTTGCGTATTTGGAGAAGCGATCAACTACCACCAGCACCACATTATTGCCCTTTACTTTCAGGAACTTAGTGATGAAGTCAATGGAGACGCTCTCCCACGGACGTGAAGCAATGGCATGGGCTCCATCAATCTTGTCGTCTTCTTCCTCTCATTCTTGTCTTGTTGGCATACAAGACAAGTACGCACCTAGACTTCCACATCTTCCTCCATCTTCGACCGGAAGTAGCTTGAGGAGGGGAGTGCAAATGTGAGCTCCACCCCTGGATGACCAGCCCACTATACATCATGTGCTTCCTTTTGCAGCATTTTCCTCAAGCCGTCGCTCGAGGGAACATAGGGCCTCCTGCCCTTCTCATAGAGGATGCCTTCCTCTATCCAAAACCTCCAAATTTATTCATCGTTCACATACTGCACCAAGCGTGCAATGACTGAATCCTCTTGTGTCTACTCCCGGATGCACTCCAACATGTCTCCAAACATATAGGTGATTGATGCAATCACCACGACCTTTGGCTCTTCTGGTTCGTCCTTCCTCGAGAGAGCGTCTTCTACCTGGTTGGTTTGCCTAGGCATGTAGCGAAGCTCAAAGTCGATTTCGACAAGAAAGTCTTGCCATCGCACCTGCTTGAGAGTTAACTTCTTTTGTGTGGCAAAGCAGCTGGTTGCTAATTGTCCGCATGTACCGTGAACTTCGACTTGACGAGGTAGTGGCACCATGTCCTCGGACAATGGACCATTGTTGTCATTTCCTTCTCGTGCACAGAGTACCTCCTCTCTGCTAGATTCATCTTGCGGTTCTTGTACACCACAGGATTCCCATCTTGAACCAGTACATTGCCAAGTGCATAGTCAGATGAACCAGTGTGGACTTCCAATGGCTTCTCAAAGTCTGAAAGTCACGGAATTGGTTCTTACACCACCACCTTCTTCAGCTTATGGAATGCCTCCTGATCTTTATGCGTCTGTCCAAGGCTGATCCTTCCGAAGCAGGTCTGTCAGGGGCGCTGCCTTCTTGGAGTATCCCTTAATGAACTTCCTGTAATAGTCTACCAATTTGAGGAAGTCATGTTGATATAGATGTGATTGATCGTTGAAGTCACGTTGAATTAGAGTTTGGAGTAGTAAGAGATCTTGGTCATCTCGAAGCCCTTGAAGTCAGAACTATGGGATGAGTGATAACTAAGGAAAATAGAGGCTCAGATGGTCTCACAAGACGAGACCGCAGTCGATGTGTTGAGTGCTCAAAAATCCTTAATTAATCAACAATTAATCCACAACAAGAATAAATCAATAAATATACAAAATGTGGAGTTCAAATTTATTATAACTCTACAACAAATGTGTATAGGCGTAGCATGTGTATAGGTCGAACATAAGAAGTAAACGGTAGAAGGAGGTAAAAGAATGTGCATAAAAACTGTATCTTTTATCTCTTCTCCATTAATGTTTTTGTGGAATTTATACTTTTTAATTTTATTTTTTGTCTTATATTTTGTTTTTGATTTTTTATTTTTGATTTTTATAATTTTTAATCTTTAAATAATGCATATATATATGTAAATGTACGATATAAGATATATATATAGATACTACACATATAGAAATATGTAAAAATAGTCAAAATACAATATTTTTGGCATTTTATAATTTTTATATTTTTTGTTATTTTTCTGGAGTTTTTGCTAATTTTAAGTCAAAAATATCCCAAATAAAGGATTAATTAATAATTTGAAATTGATTTGAAAATAAAAATATCAAATAAGTTCCAAAATTATCCAAATCAAATTTAATATATAAATATTTATATAAATAAAATTATAAATAGAAAAACATATTTTTTGATTTATTTAGGTATATTGATAGGTATTTCATATGTGTTTTATTTACATTATCTTATTTTAATGTATTTTATCTGTTTTATTTTTGTTTTACATTTTTTATTAAAATATGGAAAAATTTACAATCTTATAAAAAATATAAATGATAAAGAATAAAAGAACAAAATTCGTATTTATTTATATACATATATTGATATAGGTAATTTTCTTATATATACATATATTAGTGTAGACTTATTTTATTTTATATTTTCTCTTTGGTTTTATTTTGGTTTCAATACGCATATATGTTATAAATGATATTTACAAAATTATAAAAATCTAAATTTGTAAAAATAATAAAGGATAAATAAATTGGATATTTTATTCAGGTACAATGTACAATAGGGTCCAAAACCTAACTTTCACAAAATAACTCCAAAAAATATGAAACCACCACCATTAAATAGCTTATGAAAAGTTATATACAATTAGAGGAGATTTTATATATTTTAAGTTTTTTATTTGAAAGATGCAGGTTTGCGAAGTTGGGTTTTTGACTTTTATTTTATGTATGAAATGAACACTATGTATTATTTTTGTACAACTCAATTTTGTATTTTTATTTACATTATTGTCTACAACTTTTATGTTTAAAGTTTATTCATTTGATGAATAAATAATAAAGAATAAAAAAGGTGTTAAAAATACTTTATTGGGAAATAAAATAAAATGGTTTTTATTGTATTTTTGGCCCTTATCTCCTCCTACTTTATTCTTTATCGACCAGCTCAATTCTTGACTTGGTCTCAGGGTTTAGAGTCATAAAATATCTTCGATATTTTATTCTTTTTCTTTTCTTCTCTTTGTTCTATAATTTTGACATTAAAACCACATTATTTACACAACAAATAGTGAATACTATTTTGTGCAAATTAATGATTATTTACATGCATTTGCTAGGGTTTTTAAAGTCAAAATGATAGAATAAAGAATGATGAAATGGAGTTTCACCATCCCCCTATACTTGCCTTTGCTTTCCCTAGCAACACTTATGCAATAAGTATAAAACGAATAAAGAAGAAAAGAAAAAGAAAGAATAAATAGAATTGATATCGATTGTTAAACTTATCTTTACAAAATCAAAGTTTGGAGCTCAGGTCAAACCTTGATGTGAGATTATGCGCGGAACCTGGTCGGAAACCAAATTTTAAACACAACAAGCTTCGAGAGTCACAGAACTCGGTTCAAACCACCTCAATAGCCAGGTCAGAGATAGCCTACATCTTACGCAAACCCTTATGACTATGAAGCTGAATTGTATAATGTAAGTGATAGTAGCTCTCCCCAACTGAAATGACAAAAGGACTGTTTTCTCCATAATGACAACCCAATGATTTCCCAATCCAGCACTCTGTCCTCGAGGAGCGGGGTATTCCCTTATAAGTTCAAGTGGCATCCAACTCAAGAGGAGGAGGTGAAGAAAAGAATGGACGATAGCCAGTGTAGCTACCTATCCTAGGATGCATGACCGATGTAGTCCAATTATCCACCTACGGGCTCACATGGTTTAACTTTGATGCTCAAGCTTGCTTATTTTCTGTACAACATATATACATACTCCGACAAGCATTTTATTGATTTTCAGTCCTGTCCATTTTTTGGAGTTTTTCTCTTTTTTTGAAATACTATTTATAACAACATAACATAAGGAGTTTTTCCTCTTGAGCCAGAAGGCTATCCCTCTTTTGAAGCATTATTGCAACCCACACTCTCCTGTCTTTCAACTTCATGGCAACTGTACCAGGTTGGGGTGCACTTCCCTCCCTAGATGAGGATGAATGTTTCCACTTGTGCGCGTCTCGGATCGGCAAATCCAATCTCCTCACCACTCCAACTGAGTTGAGCCAAGTGAAAGGTGCAAGTGTCTAAGTTAGGTCACGACAAGAGTCATGCATGCGTCTCGAAAAGTTCTAGTTAGTCAGCTGAGGTGACTTGAACCTAGCCTGAGTCTCAAAGAATTAAGTCCTAATGGACCTGAAGTACCTTAAACCTAGTTCCCATAAGGTTCCAATACAGTTAGATATAGTAAGGTCCAACCAAGCTTCAATCTTCGACTTTATTAGACTAGTTCAATCATCAAGCTCAATCTGAAAGAATGCTATGCAAATGTTATGTACAATGCAGAAAGAATAATGAAATTTCCAAAGAATTTGAAAACAAAAAGAATTTTAACACAAAAACAAAAATAAAAAGTATGCACAACTATTTACACAGGCGTGCTTCTTTTTATTTACATGAGTTAAGAATTTAAAGAATTATATGTTTAAAAGTTGTTTTTATAGGTATATACAATTGATAAATAATTTTATTTTGTAGGTATATATTTACATTTATTTTTATCTACTTCTGTATTTATTCCTCAAAATTATTTGCACACAGTTTTGAAAATTATAGTACACAATAATTTTTGCAAATATTTATAAACATTTGAAAGCCATTTTGCAAATATTTTTCAAACAGTATATATATATACCTTTTCCAAATATTTTTACAACCATTTTCAAAACCATTTGTAAATAGATTTCAAATCTTTTTATTTCACACCAATAAAAGAATTTTGATAAATCAAAATATTTTTACAAAGGGATTTTACAAAAAAGTTTTCCAAATGGATCAAACCATTTTTAAATCATTTTGTAAAAATATTTTTAACCTGATTTACTAATCAGTATATACAAAAAGAATTTGAGGAATAAATTACACTATCAATTGATTTTTAATGAATTATGTAGCATTTTTAGCCATATTTGTTAATAATACGAAAGTATGAGTTATGGCTAAAGTATATACAAAGTATATACAACCCCCTATACTTAGCATGAGCTATGTCTTCGTAGATCAAAAAGAAAAGAGAAGACATAACTCATACTGAGTATAGAAATCCTATACTACAATGACGGAATAAGAAATGAAAAAAAATGAAGAGATAGAAAAAGAAGAGGTTGACCGTCCCTTCTATACTTAGGATCAAATAATCCTAAGTATAGTAGATTGTACACAAGGCGGGGAGGGTCAAGGGTGGGAATAAACATATCACAACTCGACCTGTCTCCCCTATACTTAGGGTAATGTATCCCTAAGTATAGTAGAGAAAATCAACAAGAGAGGAGACAGTGGATGGGATCAAATAATAAAAGAATCTGGGGTATACACCCTATACTTAGGATAATGTACGTCCTAAGTACAGAAAGCTGACAAAAAGGGGCGACACCTTTTTTTGTAGAAAATGAAAAAAGAAAAAAGAAAAAAGAAAGATATATGCATATAGAGGAAAATATTGTAGAGAATGTGCACATCACTCCCCCTATACTTAGGGTAAAAGATCCCTAAGTATAAGCAACAACAGGAGTGATGAAACAGACGGTGAAAGAACAACACGGTATGTGCCCCTCTATACTTAGGATAAGGTACATCCTAACTATAGAAACCCATAAATGGCAAAAGATTTGGGGTACACAGGACATACGAGAGAAAGACGGAAATGCAAAACACACATATATGCAACATGTATGGACTAGTGAAGTACAAGACAATATCTGATGTGCGAATACCGTACTCTTGTCATCGTCTCACTGTGATACGAGGATGAAGTCAGATAGTGAAAAGACACCCTAATATGAAATCAAGTAGGTGTCAGCTACCGGGGAAGAAGAGATCGAAAGCTAAGCCAGGATCCGATAGCGAAAGAAGAACATCGGCTCATAAGGAAGGAATGGGAGATCGTAGCCGATACCATAAGACGTGGAGGAAGAAGGAACAATACATATTCCTCCAAGTCAATCATGGTCTCAGAAAGGTATAAAGAGTGAAGAGCAGGAGACTCCCAATGTTGCGTGATATGTCATGGTCAGAAGGTCAGAAAGTCACAAGAACACACCGAACACCACATGACATTACCCAACCTTACGAGGCTCCTCAGGGTGAGAAGACTAAGATGAGCCGAAGATCACAAAATAATGAGAAACCCCGGCTCCGTACTTCAACAGATAGGATATACAACCAGAAAGGAGATCGAGTACAGAAATCGGAAGAGTCGGCTTCGTGTTCCACAAGATAGGAGACACCATAAGTGAAGCCGGGTACCAACAAAATGAAGTACCCTCCCGCAGATAATCCTCAGGGAGTAGTACATACTAATCAATGAATAATCAGATAGAACTCACCCTTGCGAGGGTCATCAAGGTGAGCGGACTCAGATGAGTTAGATCCATCAGGCGGATCATCAGAAGCGGTCTCAGTAGGCAACAAATCGGCTACCAACAGAAGAGACTAACAGATCAAGAAAATGTGATAGCATCCCGCAGATAACCCTCGGGGAACATACTGACCACTAAGCATGGGATAATCAGAATAGGATGGCTCATCCTTGCGATGACCATCAAGGAGAGTGGACTCAAAGGAGTCTAGTCAGGTAGGTCCCCAGATTCGACAGATCAGATCAACAACAAGGCAGTGGGGATCAGAAGCATATCAGACGACTCGGTTCCGTGTCTTGCCAGATCGGAGGCACAATCAGCAAGGGAAACTGAGCGTAAATAAAATGTTGCATTTTCTCACAGATAGTCCTTGAGGAGCGGGGTGCAAACTAGGTTAATCAAATCATGGGAATGCTGGTATCAAATCTCAGGTCCTTGAAATCAAGCAATCAATCCTCAGGAGGGCATAAGATCATGTGGGGGATAACAAATAAACAAGTTAGTCATAATGCATCCCTCAAGTCAATCAAATTAGCTGAGATGGCACAAAATATAAGCAAAAATCCTCGAAGTGCCACAGGTGGATGAAAGAGTCGGGAGATCGAGGAGGGATCAGTCAAGGAGATGATGGAAATCATGTAGGTTCCAGTTACCGTCGCTCAGAAGTCCAAACTAAGATAGTCAAACAAACCTCTAAATCAATATGGAAGGAACCTAAAAATAGATCGTTCAGTCATAGCTCATGACATCATCATCAAATCATCAAAATATATAACAACCTCAATCTGGTGTGCGTGATAAAAAATCCTCAATAACGAATCACACCTAGTAATTGTGCATCATCAAAGAGTCCTCAAAAAGCTCTATGCACATTTCAGAAGTCAAATCCACTAAAAAGTATCATATCAATCTCATCATCATCAAAAGGGGCCCAACTTATTCTAATGTAAGTCATAAATCGCGATGCAGGCCTCATTTACCAATAGAACAATCCTGGATAGGAGGAGGGATGATTCATGGGACACGAGGAGGGTGGGTAAGATGAAAGCAGTGTGTGTGTGTAAGAGAGGTAGAAAGACTCAATGATGAAAATACACACACAGATGGGACCGACGACTTAAAGAGAGATGAAAATGCGAACGGACTCAAAGCACAATCAATGTACAAAGCAAACCCTCAATTCATATACTCAATACAGTGAAGACCAAGATGTGGTATTTTTATCTTATCAATTTTAGAGTTAGGCGATCATCAAAAAGTTGTACACACCGAAGATAGGCTTGAGATTTGGACACTAATCCTTAGTGTGTACCTAGGAATAAAATGCAGAAACAAGGAGGAGGTCACTCTCCCCAAAGCAATGAATCCATTACATTTTATTTTAAGGTCCAATAGAGTTAACAGTCCCAATTTTATTTTGGTTATCACTTTTTTGGTTCTTTTTCAATGCACATCAGAGGGAGAAGATCGAAAAAGCCATGCAAGTCGGAAGTCAATGATGCATGCAAAGTCAGAAGACTTACAGTGCTTCCCAGCTCTCTCCATGCGGGATGCATAACAGAATTTGAAAACCTAACTATATGAGATGCAATCCAATGAAATCGCCCTAGGGTCGTAACTGCTATTATTGTGAAGAATATTATGTTAATTATTTGGAAACAAACCATAAGGTATGGTCTTGGATACATCTCGGTGCCCGCCACAATGGGTCATGCTACCACTGTATGATGTCTCTCACGGTGCGCGGGTTCAAATCAAAATAATCAACATTTATTATTTGACTAAGTCCAGAAGGACATCTATAGGTAAATGAAATTAAGTTAGGCTTTGGACCTAAATCTAGCAAGCAAACAATTCCTAAGCTGGGGCTCACTCACACAAAAAATAAATAAAATAAAAAGCGGAAAACAAATAAAAATATATCGAGAAAACACGAGAAAACTGGTGAGGCCCCCAAGTGAACAATCCCTCAGGCAATGGACATCGCGAAGTTGATGTACACGTGAGAGTTCAAATTATTACATATATAAGCACTCTCTCACATAAATTTACAAAATATTTTAAGGAAAATGCGTAATAAATTGAAGCCAGAAGCTGTCTCAAAAATCCCTCCAAGTCTGTATTGGTTGCTCTCTCATGCTGGCTCAATCAGAAGGTCGGCTCTGCCTTACTTGGGTGCATAGGTCCTCCTAGGAGGTCCTCCGTCGTGCAGCGGTCTGTCGCAACAAATTCAAATATGAAGGAGTGTCAGACAGTTCACAATTAATATCAAATAATAATGAAAAATAAACTTTGACAAAAACAAATAAAGAATGCAATAAATAAATTGACAAGAGAAAATAGACAAAATAGAATAATCCCCAACTATGCGACGTTGCTCTCCAACAACGACGCCATTTGATGACCAAGGAAAATAGAGGATTGTACGATCTCACAAGACGAGACCGTAGTCGATGTGTTGACTGATGAATCCACATTTCATCATCTTTATTCTATCATTTTGGCCTCAAAACCCCTAGCAAATGCCTGTAAATGGCATTAAATAGAGCATATTAGCATTCATGCATGTGCATGTAAATAGTGTATAAAATACTGTAATTAGAGCCAAAATTATAGAATAAATAAAAGAAAAGAAAAATAATAAAATATTGTAAATATTTTATGACCCAAACCCCAAGATCTAGGCATCTTGATGAATAGGTCGACAAGGAAGAAAGTAGGAGGAGATAAGGGTCGGATACCTATGTTATTCCATTCATTCTTTATTCATTTTGGGACCTATTTTTGGTTCCACTTTTTATATCTCAAATAAAGAAACTTTGTACATGAAAGTCATAGATAATTAAATAAAGAAAAATACAAAATTGATTTCACTGAAAAATAATGTACAGATAAAAAGTTATGGTCTGAATAAAAATCCAGAATCTCAACTTCGCAGACCTGTATCTCACAAATTAAAACTCCAAATGCAACAAATTCACCTTTAATTGCATATAGAATAAAATAATCTTTTAATGGCAGTGGTTTTGCATTTGGCGGAGCTACAGTTTGAAAGTTTAGTTTTGGACCCTCATTGTATACTTGTACAGATTAAAATATTCAATTTATTATTTATTCATTATTCGTATATTTTTATAATTTTGTAAATATTATTTATAATTCATATGTACATTAAAATCATACTAAAAATGCAAAAGAAATTCAAATAAAAATACTTGTATAAATCATATACATAGGTGCTATACCTATAAATATACCTATATGATGCATACTTATATTTTATTAAATATACAAAATACATCAATAAAATAAAACAAAAATATATTTGTGTGTATAAAAGTATTTTATGATTTTATAAAATAATAAACGAAAATAAATAAATTAAAAATACAAATAAAATAAAATACTAAAATACATAGGTAATATACCTATAAGGGGCATTATGGGTAACTCATAAAATATATTCCATAAAAATAATTAAAAATCAGAATAAAATATCACATAAAATAATAAATATTTTTTATTTAATAACCTAAATCTAATTCAGCCATTTTCTATTTTTTTATCGAATTAATAAAACTGTTTTTCCAAGGTTTTCCTGGTTGGTCCACGTGGACCAACCAGGAGGGTCCGAGAGTTGACCTCGGGTCAACTCTTTGACCCACCCCCTGTGGGTAGTCAGAGTCATGTTTTTTGCCATCTTCGAGGATTTTTGGGGGGCGCAGCTTGCACCCTTTGATGTTGCACTCTAAACCACTTTTCTTCCTCGTTGAATGGAGATTCACGTCCAAGTGATACCTCGGGCCATGGAGCACAGATCTGACCGCTATCCCTCGTTCAAGGAGCCCTGTCGTCAACACTACAAAACCAAGACCCTTGACTTCATTCGAATTTTGAACCCCACTTTTGTCCCGATTCTTCTCCTTTTTGGCTCGTGTTTGAGACCTGGAGGTGACAGCTCTAGGTTCAGATCTTCAAGGAGGCGAAGCTTCGAGGATTTGGGCGCGTTCCAGCACCTCCGGCGAGCTCCGCCGTTGAGGTATTTTCGACCTCGGGCTCTGGCCCTTTGAGGTGTTTATCTCGCTACTTTTTCGTTCCTTTTTATGCACTATAATCTTAGGATCCCACAACCATCTTTGATCATCATGTTTCATCGACCAAGTCGCACGATCTCACCCTCGTCGGAGCGCCCCTCCGGCCACGACTTCCATAGCCATTTTCACCGTTCGCAGCCGTTTCATGCCACCAAGGGGTCGGGGCAGTTTGCCCCCGACACCTTCACCTTTTCCCTGCAGGTCCTGAACCACATAGCGCACCTGGCGCTCGTTTTGAGAACTCGCCGGAGGCACCTGGAGTACCCCAGCTCCGTCGTCATCGTGTGAGCGCTCCGGCCGCTGCCGGACCTTTTTGGAGCTGCCAACATTGAGAGGAGGCCTGCAGGAGCTCGTCGGCCCATTTTGAGAGCGTCAGTAGCCGCGGAAGAGGAGGAGCAAGGCCGGGGAAGTTCGCCGGCGAGGGCCTTCTTCCCCGTTCTTCATCTTCACCTTTACGTCGTCCGATCAAGGGGCCTCTCCCAAGCGAGCAGCAGCCGTCGGATCATCTGCACCACCAGCCATCAGATCGTCCGCAGATCTTTTAATCTCAGCCGTAGGGAGGCGAACCGTCATCGCGAGCAGGGGAGTCGACACGTGTCTAAGTGAGAGTCGATCCGCCGTCTGCTCCCGTGCTAGTGTGGGTAATTTGCATTATATTCCCTACGATTTTTGTAATATCTATTTAGTCCATAAACTTTCCTATACCGTGTCAAAACTTTTGTAATATTTACATGTTGTCCCCGGACCTTTAGGGATATTGCGTTCCAATCCACGCCATGTCACCTCACGTGACTAGTACACGTGAGGTGCGGGCATTTTGCGAAGGAACCCCCCAAGGTTCGGGTATTTCGCTTTGATCCTCGAACTTTGAGATTCAGTGTAAACTTTTTGGGGAAATTTGCATGTTTGCACCTGGGATTTTGTAATATTGCGTCTATACCCCTACCAGGGTCACGTGTTTCTACATGCGGGCTTGGAAATTTTGTAGTTAAAATCATTGCGGTTTTCAGTATTTATATTTAATCCAAGAAATTTGATAATTAGTGTATTATTTTGTGGAAAATTGCATGGATGCCCCTGGATGTTTTAATATTTGCACATATACCCCTGCTAGGTTGAATTATTTTTGTGTGTTTGTCTGATTTGTTTAAGGCATCATTTTAACTTGAAAAATTCTACAAAAATTATGTTAAGCTACCGTTAACTTGCTGATCCACGCTATATTTTTTCTTTGTATTTTTATTGTATTTTCATATTTATTAAAAATAAAAAATATGCATTTTTCCTACTGTCTACATTAGAAAATCCATAAAAATTATAAAAATGTTTTGAAAAATTCCAAAAAAATTATATTTTTGTGTTTTATCATCTATTAGTGTCAGTCCAAAAACCACTAAAAATTTCAAAAGAAAAACCTTAAAAATTAAAAAACCCTTAAAAACACCAAAAAAATATAGAAAATCATAGAAAACTCAAAAATATAAACCTCAGTTGTCGTGTCTCCCTTATTTCATTATCTATATTTTAAAATTAATTTGAGGAATTTTGGGTACTGTTTAGTATTTTTCACCCTCATTTTGATTTCGGCCAACAACCTAGTCCACTGTTTTCCCTTATCTTTGATTTGAAAAATACCAAAAACATTTTGACAAACTCCCAAAAATCACAAAAATAGTATAAAATTATAAAATGATCAAAAATATTTTATTTCCTGATTTTAACTATTTTTATCCATTTTTATAAATACTCTACCCCTCTCTTTTCCTCACATTGTATATATACCCCTATATTAAAAAAAGAAAATGTAAAATATAAAAAGAGAATATAAAATCAGTAAAAATAAAACCAAAATACAAAATTAAAAATTAAAAAAAATATAAAAATTAAAACCCACAAAAATAGTTGCATTGCATAGTGTAGACAAACACTTCACACTCACGGACACACACCTGTTTGATCTCCTGTTTGCTCCCTATGTTCGAACTCTCTGCATACTTGCTTCTATACATCTTTTGTGCAGAGTTAAAAATAAATTTTAACTTCACATTTATTTCTTGTTATTTGATCTATAGTGTGGGTTAATTGTTGATTAATTAGGGATTTGTAGCGGTCACCGCAGCGACCCTTGTGTTCCCGCTTTATGTGGAATACTAGACTGTTAGAAATCCCTGGTTATCATTGACCGCTCAAAACTCCCTAATTAATATCAATTAATCCACAACAAGAATAAAGCAGTAATTATCAAAAGTGTGGAGTTAAAATTTATTATAACTCTACAGCAAATGTGTGTAGGCGCAAGCATATGTTGAGGTCAAACACAGGGAGCAAACGGTAGAAGGAGGCAAAAGAATACACACAAAAACTTTGTCTTTTATCTCTTCTCTATTATTGTTTTTTTGCGTTATAATTTTACACATTTTTTATTTTTATCTTATAATTCTGTATTTTATTTCCAAATTTATGTTTTATATTTTTTAATCTTTAAATATAATATATATATATGTATATGTACAATATAAGGTATATATAGATACTACACATATAAAAATATGTAAAAATAGTTAAAATACAATAAATACAGTATTTATGTGCTTTACATATTTTTTCTAATTTTTCTTATTTTTATGGAGTTTTTGCTAATTTTTATGTATTTTTAAAGTAAAAAATATCCCAAATAAGGGATTAATTGATAATATAAAATTGATTTAAATATTAAAAATATCAAATAAGTTCCAAAAGTATCCAAATATTTTACTATATAAATTTTTATATAAATAAAATTATAAAATTGGAAATATATTTTGGATTTTCAAATAATTTTTTAGATGTTTATGAAGGATTTTGAGGTTTTCGATTTTTAGGCTTTTATTTTTCATTTTTAGCGATTTTTGGTCTGTAAATAAAATAAGATAAAATACATTATATATTTAGAATTTTTAAAAATGTTTTTTTATTTTTGGTATTGTATAAGTTAAACAGTACAAAAATAAGCTCCATTTCATTTTTAATAAATGGATAAAATACATAAAACTGCGAAATAGGCATTTGGTGTGAAAGTATAAGACATAAGGCATTTATCCCTATTTCTGCATATTTTATAAGCATATTAACTAACTATAATAAATATATGAAAAACAAAAAAATACGTCCTAGTAGGGGCCATTTTGCAAATAAAATAAACTCCAAGGGTTGAGATCCAAATTTGCCTGAATAAAACAACATTTATTTAATATTTATGAATAAATTTAAAATATACAAAAATGCTAGGGCAAAAATTGAAATTTACCCACTCACGTGGAACTACACGTGAGTGGTCCTAGGAGGGGTAAAAGTGTAAATAAATTAAAATCTAGGGGCCTTCCTACAATTTTTACAAAAATGTACAACGTGATTCAAATTTTATTGGACTAAATTTAAATACAAAAAGTCGTAGGGGCGTCCATGCAATTTCACCGCCTCACATGGGACGACATGTGAGGTGACGTGGAATGGACCCAAATGCAAATATACTAAACCTAGGAGCCTTTCTACAAAATTTCCAATTTATTTAACAAATTACAGTTTATTTTACAGGACTAAATTGTAATTATACAAAAAGGCAGGACAAAATGTGAAAATTACCCCATATGTGGTGTGATCGGACGGCTAAGAGCCATACACTTAACATGTGGCACTCGCTCAAGGCTTGATAACGGTTCATCGATCAACGGCAAAGATGAGATCGCGGGATGCGATCTGACGGTGGGACCTGACTTGATCGAACGGTTCTGATGCGACCTGGAAGTTCCTCTTTCATCCAATGGAAATAAAGGGGTTCTGGAAGAACGGAAGAAGAATTCACCTGGGGCGAGTTTTGATCTGGAATCATGGACGCCTCCGGCCTTCTCCCATCGTTGCCGAGCATCTCTCTTCGTTCCTGGGAGTCCTCCGCGTCGGCAGGTGGTCTTGGATGCGACTCAGGTGCTCCAGAATGGTCTGACGGTGGTGCTCAACCCGGGCCGTGTTCTGATGCTCCTCAGATGGAACCTTCTGAACCTGCAAATACGTGCAAAAGCGTCGCAAGGAAAAGGCGAGGGGTCTGGACTTTTATTGGTGGAGGAACGGGGTAAGGCACGGTGGAGTGGTTCGTCTCCGATGAACGACGGTGGAAAGAGACGGTGGACCTGATCAGGTGTAAATCTGAGGTGAAGGGATGGTGGAACGAAGTGGAGAAGCGGCCAGGAGTGAAATGAGGTGGAAAGGGCGTCGGAAACTAGCAGGAACAGGTGAAAAAGTTCGTCGGAGCGGAACTACAAATCGAGCATTTCCCGATGAAACATTATCCCAAACCTTAACCTAAGTACATAATTAAAATATGGGTAACAAAATCTATCTAAAAATTGATAAAGGCACAACTTGTACCTGGTTTTGACGCCATGGAGCAGAGGTCGCCGGTGACGACGGCCTTGGGTGCAACCTCCTCCTCTGCGAGCTTCCCAACCTCCAAGGATGCACCACCGGTCACCTGGAGACTTGCTTGGCTAGAGGCGATGTCTCTAGGGCTCGAGTATTGACCAAAATTGGACAGAGGAAAAGATGAAGTTATTTATAAACATGGCGAAACACCCTTATTGACCGCCCGATTGGAGAGTTTCAAGCTATGTACAAGAGTTCCAGGATCTCAATGTGAATTACGAGATATCAATGATGAAATGTCATGAAGAAATCGGGGTTGATTGATCGATAGATCAAGCGGGCAAAATGGATGAAATCGCGGGAGGAGACATATTTGACGGGCTGTAGAGGCCTAGGGGAGTTGACCAAGGGTCAACCCTTGACGCGCCCTTATTGGTCCAACTCAGCCTGTAACAGGACAAATTAGGCTGACTTATTCGAAAATAATTAATAAAAAATAGCATTTGATTTTATTATTTTTTAGTATAAAATAAAAAATGTTTATTATTTAATGTAGTATTTTATTTTGTTATGTTATTTATTTTTCGCCTTTATTTATAAGTAGTTAATTTTTAATGGTTTGTTTATAGGTTTATTCATATATGTTTTATACATTTTATTTTTATTTTGTATACTTTATTTTATTATTTTATTCTTTTATTTTATATATTTATAACTATTTTTAGATGTATAAATATATTTTTATTTTATTTTTATGATATAATTTGTGTAATTAAATAAATAGATATGTATATTATGTAGGTAAATTGATAGGTATTTCATCTGTGTTATATATATATTTTCTTATTTTAATTGTATTTTCTTGGTTTTTATTTTTGTTTTAAATTTTTAATAAAATATGAAAAATATTTACAAGCTTATGAAAAATATAAATTATAAAAAAATAAAAGATAAAATTCACTTTTATTTTATATACAGATATTGGCATCGATAATTTGTGTATATATTAAGATAGACTTGTTTTATTTTACATTCTCTCTTTGGTTTTATTTTGGTTTCAATATGCACATACGTTATAAATGATATTTACAAAATTATAAAAATACGAATTTGTAAACATGGTAAAGGATAAATAAATTGAATATTTTATTCGGATACAATGTACAATGGGGTCCAAAACCTAACTTTCACACAATAACCTCAAAAAATAAGAAACCACCACCATTAAATAGCTTATGAAAATTTATATACAATTATAGTGTGATTTTGATATGTTTTGATTTGTTATTTGAAAGATATGGGTCTATGAATTTGGGTTTTTGACTTTTATTTTGTGCATAAAATAAACACTTTGTATTATTTTTGTACAAACTCAATTTTGTATTTTTATTTCCATTGTTATATACAACTTTTATGTACAAAGTTTCTTTATTTGATGAATAAATAATAAAGAATAAATAGGTGTCAAAAATGCTTTATTGGGAAATAAATAAAATGGGTTTTTATAGTATTTTTTGCCATATCTCCTCTACATTATTCCTTGTCGACCACCTCAATTCTTGACTTGGTCTCGGGGTTTAGGGTGATAAAATATATTCGATAATTTATTTTTTTCTTTTCTTCTCTTTATTCTATAATTTTGGTATTAAAAACCTCATTATTTACACAATAAATGCAATAAATAATGAACACTATTTTGTACAAATTAATGTTTATTTACATGCATTGACTAGGGTTTTTAATGTCAAAACGATAGAATAAAGAATGATGAAACGGAGTTTCATCAATGAGTTGCAGGAGGTGGTGAGGTTTGATAGGGAAACATTGTTGTAGAAGTTGCCTATGAGCACCGACAATTGCACAAACATGAGCCCACCGATGGTGGTGATGGTCATGCAAATATTGGACATGGAGATGAGTCATTATTCCGAAGAAAACCTTGCTTTGTCTAAGCATAACAATGAAAAACACAAACTAGCAATCCATGATCAATTTATATTGGTATGAGTGGGGGTATGTGATAATAGATTAGGTTATTGCCTCATATGCACATCCATCAGAGTAATCCTAGGCATTGGCGTAGGTCACGATGACCCATATATATTATATATAATTTATAAAATGGGATGAAAAATTGATTTTTGTATCAAATCATGGGTATCTTGGTGGCCAATAAAAATAAATACTAAATTAATGAAAATGCATAAAAAATATGTTGACAAGAATGATCTTGAAAAATCCATTTCACAACAATATGAGGATGGGGAGTTTGCACCAAGGTGCAATGTAATTTTACATGCACCGGGGCTTATATCTTCCATATTTTTTACTTTTTTGAAAAATACCACCATGTATATTTATCTATATATCCCTCCAATATGCCATTCGAATTTCGTCAGAAACAGAGACTCCTATGACCCCCATCTAGAACGGGTAATTTTAACAGTCTTAGAATTGTTGTAATCGACCTGTTCAGATGGAGTTCATAGGAGTTTCAGTTTCTGACAAAATTCGAGTGGCATATTGGAGGGATATATAGATGAATATACATGGTGGTATTTTTCAAAAAAGTAAAAATGTGGAAGATATAGGCCCCGATGCATGTAAAATTACATGCACCTTGGTGCAAGCTCCCATCCTCCAATAATATAGCAATACATTTGTAAATGAAAAAAAGTATTATGATTTCCTTGTTCATGAACATATTCTATCTACTCGACATCATAGAGAGTTGAGAATTCTAATTTTATTCAATTCTAGGAATAAAAATGGAGTAAATGGGATTTCACTATTTGGTAATGAAAACTATATAAAGAACTGTAAACAATTTATGAATGAAGATATATATACTCATACAAATAAATTAATGAAATTTAAATTATTTATTTGGCCAAATTATCGATTAGAGGACTTAGCAACGATCTCGGGTTTTTCAAGTTGCTCAATGGCGCTTCTAATCAGTTAATGAAAGTAGATTTTCTTACTATTAATTTCACAACTTACATAATCTTCTCCCAAACCAAACATGAATCTTTCGATTCATTTGGCTCTCTCGCTCAACTATTTAATTTATAAGCATTCCGATATACGTATTTTTAATATAATGAGCCTATTCTCTCTTTTGTGTTTTAATTTTTAAAGATATCGAATAAAGAAAGATATCAAAGTTTATACAAGGCCAGACTATTTTGAGAACTCTTCTAAGCAGAAAAAATCCATAATTGTTAGTAAAGTTGTTTTCCTTATTTATATTTCTTTCTTATTTTTTCTTAAATTTATTGATTTATTTATTATTTATTCAAATCCAAAAATTCTCATTATATACGTAGGTTGTCTATTCAGCATTGTATAAAAAAGTAAAGTGTATTTCTTTTTTTTTGTAGGAAACGGTTCAAATAATTTTATCCATATGAGTGTTCTATATCATATAAATTGCCAACTATTTATTTTGATTGAAATTTTAAACTTTTTTTGTACTAACATGTTTTTTGTACTAACATAGTGGTAGAAAGAGTACCTCGTTATGCCTGGACTTCAAACAGTTTAGTTTTAACCATATTCATGGTCCCAATTATTGGTTGAAAGAGAATCAAAGTGAATTTACTAATAAATCACGAAATGATATAGGTCTTACATATAATTTAGTAATTTATTCATAAGCATTTCGTCATGATTCGTACCTTTATTTGTTATTTATAAATAATACTTTTTCTTTTTTAAATTATACCATTATAAAGAAAATCATTTAACATAAAAAACAAAGTGCAATTGGTTGTATCCAACCCATTCTTGAAATACACAACTCGCACACACCCCCTTTCCAAAATAAATTAACACACCAAATATTACGCTTAGATTTATTGTATATGCGGCTAAAATATTGGTATTAAACCTAAAATAGGTGAGATTGATTCTTCTAGCTCTTGATACGGCTATCGCCTTCTCTCGTGCCATCTCATTCTTTTGTCAAGGGTTTGTGGTATATACTCGCGAGTGATAAAAATCCTTCTTTTTCTAATATTACTCGTGAAACCGCAATCAATCTCTTGGATAAAAACACCCGGCGGATGGCCAGTGGCCCAAGGAAATGAAAGAATCAGTTACATTTTTCATATGTTATCCTCTTATAGATAGGACTAAAAAAATAGAGTTCTTTTTGTATTACTTCGACCTCTTTTTTTATTGATTCTTATTTATTTTATTATTTTTAAGTTTAACCGATCAGTATAATATTAAGTATCTTATTGGGTTAGGTCGCAGGTTCTTATGTCAATCATCGAATACCTTATTTGTATTTATTGCAATCCTTGCTAAAAAGGAAAAATGATTTTTTTAATTGGTCTTATGTCAATCATCGAATACCTTGTTCGTATTTATTGCAATCCTTGCTAAAAAGGAAAAATGATTTTTTTAATTGTACTAAGAACGTGAAAGAAGAAAGCGAGCAGATCCGCTAATTCCTCATCCTCAAATCAGTCCTTCCCAAGTATTATTTCAACGAGCAAGTAATTGTAAGAGTAAAGTCTTGATATAATTCGAAGGATCAAAACAACAAGTCTAAAATAATAAAATAAGAAAAAAATATGTAACATACTTTTTTTCTTCTTATTTCTAGTATTAAATTAAACAAAAGGATTCACAAATAAAAATGATAATTTCACGACCAACCCGTAAATGTTAAAGCTTTCATGAAAGCCAGGCTTAATAATAAAGTGCATCGTATTTTACCTTCTGCTTCTGGTTGTCTCGCAATACCTTTTACAGCTTGTCCTGCAACAGTACCTTGACCAACTCCATGTCCAATAGAAGCAAGCCCTACAGTTGAATTGGAAATCAAAGTTTCTTTCTGATTTTCTCTCATCCAATTCCTAAAAATAAGATTCATCATTTCAGATAAATCAAAGGAAAAAACTATTTTATCAATTTGATCCAAAAAAAGTGGCGGTCAACCTTTCAAACTGCTGCTGAATCCGTGAGCAGGTAAGAGGCAACCTGGCGAACTGAAACATCTTAGTAGCCAGAGGAAATGAAAGCAAAAGCGATTCTTATTGAAAGATTCAATATCAAGTTTATGACAATAAAATATCTCCAAGATTATTAGTAATCCGTGTCACTCTCACGAGAATCCATATCCATGCAGACATGATAACATATATATTGCCGATGGGAGCAGTTGGCAATTGAATCCCATTGATTTCAATTCTTTCATTCATTCTTTTCTCTTCTCCTTATTCTTAATAACAAAAAGGATTATTCCAATATATAAAATATAAATTCCAATAGCTTTTGCTGTTATAACCTTCCTAACCGTGATTTTTTGTTTCAGGTATTTCATCATTTCACCGAGAAATAAAAAATTCTACCGATACTAAACTACATGTAAAAAATGATATAAAATTAACAGTAGGTTTCATCGTTTCCATGGTTACTTCTTAAACAGTGAGGTCCTCTCTATATACCGAAGCCCTCTTCCTCATTTAATCAATGTTATTAGCAACTTGTATAGTTCACATTCTTTGACTCTACCTATAAAATTATATAATAATAGATCTTCTCACAATAAGAGCTATCCATACAGTGATGGCATTTAATTATCAAAGTTGGCTATGTAGCTGACCCTGTTAGTCCGTTATTTCAAAAATTGTAGCATACTTTTGTTATTTCTCAAATATCATGCATTTCCCTCGCTTAGTGGATAACCATTTGATTTGCTACCAATGGGAAATTTTTTTCATCTCCAATCAAGGTGATTGGATTTGCACCAATAAAAAAGCCATAAATTCTATATACAATAGATGTATATAATAAATCTTTATTTTTCCTTTAGATAGTAAGTAAAATAAATAGTTTTTTCTATTGTATTTATTTATATTGGAAAATTTATCTCGTTGTTCAAGTTGATGATCTGAACGAGTCACACATACACCTTAGTACATGTTACTCGACGCTGAGGGCATCCTTGAAGAGCGGGAGATTTCGTAACATTTCTAATTGGATGTCTTGTCTTTCTAAAAATTGTTAATAGTTAGCATATTGAATCACATATATTTTAGAATGGGCTGGTTTACATCGATCTTAACCTGATGATTATGAATTTTTTTCATTCAATTAAATTACTATTATTGGTATAAAATATTTAATATATATAGGGTAAAGTAGGATTGCCCCTTAGGAGTAGCCAACTTGGCTACTCCCACCCCTATTTTCTCTCATTTTTTTATTTCTTTGGAAAATAAAATTTTATATATGTTAAAAAGAAATCGATCCGAATTCAAGGGTAACGGAGTACCTGATGCCATTTCTATGTTATATGACGTCGAGGTTGATCAAACCACGAAAGAGCCTTGGATCTTCCTCACGAACGTATGCCTCTCACGCTCTCTCTTGTCGATGGAAAACAATAGAGAAGAGAACATGTGTCGTTTGGGGACCCTTGGCCTTATTATATTTGGATAGACAACCAAAATGGTTGCCAATTCACTTTCCTCTTTTGTCCATCATAAAGAGATTTTATTCTCTAATTAATCGGCAATCAAGGTGCACTAATGACAATTGTTAATGTCCATATCAATGGGATTTTCAAACCCCAACAATCTCCCACTGGACATTGACAATGACCATGTAATGTGCTTACTGTATGAGCTCAAAGATTATTGCCACCAATCGAGATATAACTGAACAATCTTGTCCATTAGTTACGATAACATGAGATCAAGGAGGTATTCATCGTGTATTGAGCACGATTAAACCCATCAATGGTCACCAATATTAACACAACCAAATGACATGGATCAGTGCCAAATAAATAAATAATTTTGGATCTATATCCAAAGTTGCATTTGTAATGAACGGACCATATTTCTTAAAGGAGACCCTTTAGTGAGAGAATATGGAATCAACATCAAATACTTTTATTCTGCGCAGAAATTTATTGAACTTTAAATGTTTCAAAACTGTAAAGGGCTGAGCAAAATAATACAAACTCCCACTAGAATTGGGTATCTTTATTTGATACAACACCCATACGAATTATATGTTCATGAAATATATTGGGTGTCACTGCTTTGGTTAGCGGATCCGCCACCATGGAATTTGTCCCAATATGCTCTATGGAAATTTGTCTACTTTGTAATCTTTATTTCACAACCAAAAACTTTATGTCAATATGCTTTGACTTGGTTGAGCTTCTGTTGCTGTTGGAATAAAGCACTGCTGAATTATTGTCACAAAATAACTGTAATGGTCTTTGGATGCTGCATACAATACGCACTTCATTGACAAAATTCTTTGTCCATATTCCATGATTCAATGCCTCATAACATGCTATGAATTCAGCCGCCATAGTGGAGGATGTTACAATTGTTTGTTTAGCACTCTTCCATGATATGGCTCCTCCAGCCATTAAGAATACATAGCCTGAAGTGGATCTTCTGCTATCTTGGCATCCGGCAAAATCCAAGTCAGAATATCCAATGATCTCCAGTGTATCTGACCTTTGATATGTAAGTCTGTAGTCTTTTGTTCTCCGAAGATATCTCATGACACGTTTGGCAACCCTCCAATGATCCATGCCTGGATTCGCCATGTATCTGCTAGTATGCCACAATAAATGCCAGATCCGGACATGTGCACACTTGTGCATACATAAGACTCCCAATGCAGATGCATAAGGGATCTTACCCATTTCCTGAATTTCAAGGTTATTCTTAGGGGTACTGATTGCGACTAAATTTGTCTCCTTTAGCAACTGGGGTATCAATTGATTTGCAAAGCTGCATGCCAAATCTTTGAAGCACCTAGTGGATGTAGTTCTCTTGTGACAATCCAAGTACACCTCGATTTCGATCTCGGTTTATTTGGATTCCTAATACAAAAAGAAGCATCTCCAAGATCTTTTCATTTCAAAATTATTTGAAAGAAATTTCTTTGTTTCTTGCAACAAATTCCGATCATTACTAGCAAGCAGATGTCATCCACATACAAAACAAGAAAATGTGTTTACTCCCACAAAACTTGTGATATACACAATCATCCACTGGATTAGTCTCAAAAACCAAATGAGATAATTACCTGATGGAATTTGTGATACCGTTGACGGGATGCTTGCTTGAGTCCATAAATGGATTTCTTTAATTTACAAACCATATTCTTTGCATCTCCCTGAACAAAATTTTCTGGTCGAACCATATAGATCACCTCCTCAACGTCTCCATTGAGAAAGGCGGTCTTAACATCCATTTGATGAAGCTCAAGATCAAAGTGCGCAACTAATGCCATGATAATTCTAAAGGAATCCTTACTAGAAACAGGTGAAAATATTTCCTTATAATCAATTCCATCTCTTTGAGTAAATCCTTTAGCTACAAGACGTGCCTTAAACCTTTCAACATTACCATTTGAACCCCTTTTGGTTTTAAATATCCATTTACAACCAATAGGTTTCGCACCTTCTGGTAATGGTACAAGGTCCCAAACTTGATTGTCTTGCATCGATTTATATTCCTCATTCATGGCTTCGATCCATTTTGCAGAGTTAGAACCTTTCATGGCCTGATGGAAGTTGATTGGATCATCTTCCCTGATCCCATCTTGTTCTTGAAGAAATACTATATAGTCATCCGGAATAGCACTCCTTCGTTCTCTAATGGATCTCCTTAAATTTTAAGGTTGTTGATTTTATCTTGTGTAGCAAATCCTCTATGAGAGGATGTTGAATATTGTCATCTTGAGATTCTTGATTTGTTTCTTGCCCAATGATTGGAATGCACTCTTGTGCATTTTCAATCACAACATCAGGAATCGTGATTGATTCCTCCTCAAAGACAATATTCCTAATATGCATCTTCCCTCCAAATCAATATCCTCAAAAAAAGTCGCGGTTCCCGTTTCAAATATTTTCTTAAGTGTGGGATCATAAAATTTGTAACCCCTTGATCGCTCTGAGTAACTAATAAAGTAGCTGCTCACTGTTTTGAAGTCTAATTTTTTCTCATTTGGCCTGTACGGCCTTGCCTCAGCTGGACATCCCATATGCATAAATGCTTTAGACTAGGTCTTTTACCAGTCCAGAGCTCATATGATGTTTTTGCAACCGTTTTTTTGTACTCTATTCAAAATGTAAGCCGATGTTTTTAATGCTTCTCCCCAGAGGAACTCTGGTAAGGAAGAATGACTGATTACTCCTCACCATATCCTTAAGAGTCTTGTTACGTCTCTCAGCCACACCGTTCATGCTAGGAGAACCTGGCATAGTATACTGAGGAACAATTCAACATTCTTCTAGGAATAAAGCAAAAGCACCAGGACGTTGTTCACCTGAACCATCATATCTACCATAGTATTCACCACCACGTTCAAATCTGATGCACTTTATCCTTTTATTGAGTTGGAGATCAACTTTAGCCTTGGATGATTTGAACACGTCTAGAGCTTGTGACTTTTCATGAATGCGATATAGGTAACCGTATCTTGAGTAGTCATCTATGAATGATACAAAATACTGTTGGCCATTCCATGATGTCGTAGGGAATGGACCACATATAATCAGTATGTATCAATTCTAAGACACTAGAAGCTCTATTGGCACCTAATCTCCTTGATTTGGTTTGTTATCCCTTAATGCAGTTGACACATATATCTAAATCTGTAAAATCTAATGAATCTAGGATGTTATCAGATACAAGTCATTCAATTCTTGATTTGGATATGTGACCCAAACACTTATGCCAAATTGATA